>CM038681.1:52297470-52430360 GCA_021605205.1 Aegilops longissima | reverse complement strand
GTTAGTGGTTAGCGGCCCGCAGGCACGGGAGTGCGGTTAGACCTGCTGAGGGTGGTGAGTGCGATGGGCATAGTGGTGTGGTCAATAGGTGGACCGGAGGCTCGCCGACGACGAGCGCCAAGGGCGGGTTCAAAGCGATCGCCGGTGCTCGCTGTGGTGCAAGAAGAGAGAACGGAGAGGATAGAGAGGTAGCTAGGTTCAGAGTGAACCCGCAGAAGCTTCGCTGGGGTCGGGGGACCGCGCGACGGGCGGGCGACGATGGGGATCTCCGCGGCCTTGACTCGGCCGAGGTCGGAGTAGTGGCCTCTGGGGTCTTGGAGCGAGGGGACTAGCTGGCTAGGGGTAATCGCGGGTGCGCGGAGCGCCGACATGGCGTGAGGTGCGGGGAGCATGGGAGCACGGCGGCGACGGGCGTGGTCGGCGGCGGCGCTGGCCAGGTCGCGAGCGAGCGAGAGAGGCAGGGGGAAGTGCGGTGTCGGTTCGGGACGACGCGGGTCGCCCCTGTCGGCGAGGCGGCGAGGGCGGGCAGGGCGGCGGCGACCGCGTGGCGCTTCATGACGCCGGGCTGCAAGATTAACTCGCTCGTCAAGCCGAGCTGCAGCAGCTTGCTGGCGGGTTGTTGGCTGGGCCAGGTGGGCCGAGCCGGGCGAAGTGTAAGAGTTTTCCCATTTTTATCTTTTTCTATTTTCTGCAATTTGTTTAGGTTTTTAAAATACCAAAACACTTTCAAAATTACCAAAATGCTCCTGGTCACTAGTTGAATATTCCCAACATGAAACATTTTAGTTTAACAATTTTGAACACTTAAAATATTTTTCATAATTTAAAATGCCCATTTCAGAATTTTGTGAATTAAATTTAGAACCCTTGGGTGACCTAGAAAAATGTCCCACCTTCTTTGGCATGGATCTTAAACCCAAACAAAGAGGATGAGCATTTTGAAGGGCATTTCGGATTCATTGAATTAAATTTTAGTAAACCCTAGTTGTTTTAAGGGGGTGTTCGGGTTTCGCCTTCCCATTTCAAATTCAGATGAAATTTAAACATGATGCACACCCTAATGCATGGTCTATCTGGGATGTGACAACTCACCTCACTCAAAAGAATCTCGTCCCCAGATTTAGATCTGCTATGAAAAAGGTGGGTACTCAAGTCAAGACGATCCTCCCTTTCCCAAGTTGCTTCTTGCTCGGAATGGTTTGACCATTGAACCTTTAGAAACTTGATATTCCGACGCCGAGTGGTACGCTGGTTTGATCGAGGATAACGAACGGATATTCTCGATAGGTGAGGTTATCTTGAGATCAAGCTGCTTGGTCCACTCCACGGATAGGATCCGAGAAGCAACGCCCGAGTTGGGAAACGTGGAAGACATCATGGACCTTGGAAAGATGCGGAGGTAGTTCCAATTGGTAGGCAACTTCCCTCGCTTGGCAAGAATGCGAAGGGTCCAATGTAACGAGGAGCCAACTTGCCCTTGATATCAATCGATGGGTTCCTTTAAAGGAGAAACCGGTAAGCTCTTCGCCAATTTCATAAGCCATGGGCTTATGTTTGCGGTCATATTGACTCTTCCGACGAGATTGGGCTGTTTTCAAATTCTCACGAACAACGCGAACTTGTTTTTCCGCTTCCGGATCATATCCGCCAAAGAGTTGTCTCCCTGGTTTCACCAGCTTAAGAGGCGCTCACATTTTCGCCCATAAAGAACTTCGAAAGGGCTTTGCCTGCATCGCTTGATAACTGTTGTTATAAGTTTAACTCGCTAATGGAAGGCATTCTCCCAATTCATGCCGAAGAGATGACAAAGCTCAAGCATATCCTCTAAGATTTGATTGACTCGCTCTACTTGACCACTTGATTGGGGATGGAAAGCGTGCTAAAGGAGAGACGAAGTTCCATAGCTTTGGAAACTTTCCCAAAATCGAGAGGTGAAGAGACTCACATGTCGGAGTTAATTTCATGGAACACCATGAAGAGACACTATTCGGGAGATGTACAAATCAGCTAGTGGCTAGCGGTTATACTCTCACTAACAGGTAGGAAGTGGGCTACTTTGGAAAGACGATCAACAACGATTTAAGATAGCGTTATTCCTCTCTTGGTCCTGGGAACCCGTAATGAAATCCATACCGATTTTATCCCATTTCCATTCAGGAATTTCCAAAGGTTGAAGGGTACCAAGCAGTCGTTGATGCTCGCTTAACTCGACGACAAACGCCGCAGCTAGCAATGTATTGAGCAATTTTCTCTTCATCCTAGTCCACCAAAACTCTCCGCGAGATCTTGATACATTTTAGTACTACCAGGATGAATGGTGAGAGGAGAGTCATGAGCTTCCTTAGGATCAATCGCCTCAGTTGCGACCTGGGAACCACTAGACGGTCTCCAAAGAACACAACACCTTGTTCATCAATGGAGAAACAATCAGCAATCCTTTCTTGATGTTTCTCTTGATACGGGAGATTCCTTGATCTACCTTCCGTGCTTTGATGATCTGATCCGTAAGGGTAGGTTTCGCCACTGTGGTGGAAAGGAACTCGAGGAACAATGTGAAGGTTGCTTACGTAAATTCCTCGTGGAGAATTGGTTGACCTTGTTGTAACATCAAATTGTTACAAAGAAGATTTACACTTAGTGCGCCAGCCATGACATTGGCTTTGCTCGGGTGTAGGATATTCCTAAGTCGAAATCTGTATCAATCTCGACCCAACGCCTTTGCCCGAGATTCAAACCGTTGGGTGAAGATATATTTCAGACTTTGGTGATCAGGTAGATTTCGCAACGATTACCCGTAAGGTAATGTCGCCAGGTTTTGAGTGCATGAACCATCGCCGCAAGCTCTAGATCGTGTGTGGGTAGTTATCTCATGTGGACGAATCGTCGAGATGCGAGGCAATCACATGACGATCTTGCATGAGTATGCAACCTAGTCCTTGTCGCGAGGCCGCAATAGATAATAAAGTCCTTAGAGAAATCTGGTGGAATAAGTACGGAGCAGATGTCAGCGCCTTTTCAGCCTCGAAAGCTGATCTCAGACTGTACGCCCATTCAACTTTATCTTTCTTGAGGAGTTCAATAGAGGTTTAGCAACTTTAGAGAAATTTCGACTAAGCGGCGGCAATAGCTCGCTAAACCGAGGAAACTCCGAACTTGCTTTTACCGATTCTGTGGAGTCCAATCAAGGACGGCTTGAACTCGCCGATTGACAGAATACCCTTACCAGAGATTACATGTCCTAGATAGGTCACTGCAAACAGAATTCACACTTAGAGAATTTGGCATAAAGGCGGTGCTCTCAAGTTTCATCAATACTAGCCTTAGATGTTCGCATGTTCTTCCTCATTCGGAGTAGATGAGTATATCATCGAGGTATACCACTACTAATTTATCCAAATACTCCATGAAGATTGAGTTCATTAACCGAGAGAAAGTGGCTGGAGCATTGGTTAATCCCAAGGACATGACGGTGTACTCAGATTGGCCATAACGAGTGACAAAGGCGCTTTTAGGTATGTCCTCGCTTCGATTTTGATTTGATGGTAGCCCAACCTCAAATCCATCTTGAGAAGATCGAGGATCCAGCGAGCTGATCATACAGTGTCGTTGATCCCGGGAGCGGATACTTGTTCTTGATAGTGACCAAATTGATGTGTCGGTAATCTACAACCATCCGATCCGCACCATCCTTCTTCTTGACGAAGAGGACGGGCAAGCCCATGGAGATGAACTAGGACGGATGAAACCCTTTTGCAAGGACTCATCGAAGTTGTTTCTTAAGTTCAGCTAGTTCTAGGGGTGCCATCTTATAAGGTCTCCTAGAGATTGGGACGGTTCCGAATAAGATCTATCGCGAACTCGACATCCCCTGCTGTGGAACACCTGCAGCTTCTTCCGAAAGACATCCGGAAATCACGGACTACCGAATATCTTCGAGATCCGGAAGAGGGTTGGCATTTATGAGTAAAGTCACGCTTAGACACGGGTTAAAACATCCACCGCTTTTGCCCAAGGATGGGTAAGTTGAACGGTTCTAGTCGAGCAATCAATCTTGGCATAATGGGTCGACATCCACCCATACCCAAGATGATGTTTATGTCCGAGGACTTGAGAGCTATTAGGATGCGAGAAAGACTAATCTGTCGACAAGAATTTCATTCCCATGACTTATTCTAGAGGTTTGCCATCTAGAACCAGTGAGTTTGAATTTCCATGGAGGTAGGCATGTCGCAGAATGTGGTGCAGTAATCGAGCATAGCTCTTTAAATAAATGAATGAGATGCTCCAAGATTCAAAGAACAGCTGCCGGATGGCAATTAACAAGAAGCGCATCGAGGACGACGTTGGGATCCTCATAGGTTTCTTCAGCAGAGACATAGTTGACATGGCCACGAGCGGTGGCAATCGGCTTGGCATAGGAACCTTTCTCGCCTTGCCGCGCCAACAGACTTTCCAATTTGATTGGGGTTGTTTTGGGACACTTCAATATAGTGGCCTGCCTCTCCACATTTGAAGCAAGTGATCACATTTGGCCGTAAATACATTAGCAGCTTGACCTCCATATGTCTTGGGTGGAAAATACGGTTGGTTGGGGCGAGGCGTCAAGGATGGCCTCGGTGTACCTGGGTGGTAGAGCCAGATTAGAACCCAAACCCGCGCGCTCGGGAACCAGAGCTGATGATGATCCGCAATCACGGATGCTTGCGTGAAGCCTCAAGTCACGCCCAGCCCTCGCCCGATAGCCTTATTGACTAGCTTTGAGAAAGAGGTGCATTCATGCAGACGGAGATCTCGGCGAACTGTGGCTAAGTCCCTTACGGAACCTCGCCGCTTCTTAGCATCGGTAGAAACTTCTTCGAGCATAACGTTAGCCTCCCCGATTCCACGATCGTAGGCATCCACGCTCAGCCGCCTTGGGTGAAACTGCAGAATTCTCACGCTTATGGTCCATAAGTCCTTCGAATATGGTGCTCATGAAGGCGGCACTCAATTCATCCTAAGTTGTAACTTGTCCAGCCGGACGATAGCCTCATAGTTTTCCCACCGTAGACCGGGTGGCCTTCCAGATGGTAGGCGGCAAAGGTAACTTTGTCAGCCTCGCATACATTACGCGGAACGCAGCTTGTGATGGATATCGGAGCTAATCATCGGCGCCGAGTGGCTCGACGGAACATTTGAACTTTGGAGGATAAAGCTTGACGAAGTCATTGAGTGAAACCCCATCGCTTGGTCAAGCGGGCTGTGTTTTGTTCAATGCGCCCAATAAGCGTTGGTTTCAAGGCTTATTATGCTCTCGCTTCAAAGATCACCTCAGCCAAAGATGGCGGTTATGCAGATTCACATTTCTGGCTGCACTGCCTCTCCTCGCCCGAACAGCAGGAGAATTCGAGTGTTGACCATCCCGGAGACAAAGCAAAGGTTTAAACCAGGATGGCAGAATTTAACAAGGAAGTGCGAAGGTAATGGAAGATGGAATGCAAAGATGTTCATCCGTATGACATGGTAATATAAACTGCCATATATATATACCAACGGTCATACACACCATTCATAGTTTAGTACAAGCCCGACGGAGTACAACTATAAGGAAAGGCGCTACATCTCATCGGAAGCATTCCAACTCCTATACATTATTTTTCTACACTTCCGAATGATACACACTAAGTCGTATTCCACGAGTCACGCAGACGTGGAAACACAACTAGTACCATACTAGCAATACTACTACTATCTCGTGCAGCTCCATAGTAGTCCTCATAGAAATCACCACCTGCACTGAAGTGGAACATGATCGTCTGAAATGCATAACTCCGTGGAACCTGTGGACCATAAGGACTCGGATGTGGCCGTGGACCCACAAAGGGTGGCGTAAGAGGCCCACGAGGAGGAGTGATGCCTCCAACCTCACGCCACTCCATGAAGTCCGCAAACTCGCCGCATTGCAGGTACAAATCTCTCATGTCCATACATCCGCTTGCACGGGTGCAAACCTAGTCGTGGTAGCCCAAAGGGTCGGAACGGCATTATATACAGCTCCATACGCAAGGCCCGGTTCTCACGGTCCTTGTCCTCCAAAGAACTCAAGAGTGGTACGGAGGAGTGAGTCTCATGGGATGCATCACCGACAAGCCTCAAGGTAGCCATGCGCCCGTGAAGGGATGCCGCATATAGCGGAAGTCGTTGTTGTTTCAGAAAGCAGTCCTGCTCGAATAATAGTCATCATGGAATAGGCTGCATCTTGTACAGATATTCCAATAGTGATTCCGAGCCCATAGGAAAAGTGAAGTGGCTCAAGAGTCTCGGATAGATGGATAACCGACCGCATAGGTATTGGCTTTGATTGAATCCTCGAACGCGCCTCGACGGTATACTGTGGATACCATCGATAACCAGCCTCAATCATCACCCTAACCAACATGGCCGTGTGACCGCACACATCGATGCAGCGAGTCAAAGTAACCACTTGGTTCTCGGGAACGGTGGCCATCTGAAGCACAGCCATAATGCAAAGGCATTAGAATTCTAGGAAAATCGGGCAGATAACATTCAGAATGCTCAAATCAAATTTGAGACATTCAAAATCAGATTTGCAAGACCACTCAACAACATCATATCAAGGTTCCGTTCAAATGGTAGCATACTAAAATTTAGTAACACCGAATCGAGGATGTAACCAACAATCCTACAAGGTACTACGGATAGTAACACGTGAACTCGATAGAGAAAGAGAGCCTAGTCCTAAACCCACGCTGAAAGAGAAGAGGATGACTCAGATCAGAGGGCATAAGGTAAAGGAGTAAAAGAGCCTTACGCTCCCTCCCACAATCAATTCCCTACATATAACTAAAGCATTTCTAGACTCAACTTCACCAGTTTGGCTTAGCGGACCTACAGTGCAGCCCCTGCCTGATGCCAACGCTGTCAGACCCCGATTCCAAGTCACATCGACCTAGCTGGTAACACTCATATCACTTTATGCCTCACGCACGGTATTCCCACGGTGTCGCCACCATGGCCCGGACCGCTTGGCGCTTTTGGCTCACGATATGATAGTGTCGCTAGCATCCACATGACAAAGAACCCGGGCCGACATGGCTAGTCGTGGAACCCAAAGCGGCACTAACCTATGGGGACAGCATACATGAAACACTTCGAGCATGTCGGTCATCAACGATGAACTTGGCTGTAGCACTGGCTAACAGACTCCGTATCCCGGCTGTAGCAGGCTAGGCAGACTCCAAGTATCACCGCTGTGACATTTCAAGGGATGATATAGGAACAAATGAATCACATGCCGCTACCAAGTGTCCAAGCAGAGTGCTGGGCTAGCAGTGACTCGTGAACCGGCTGAAGCGGACTACTATCGCCGTAAGCACAAGACTTACATTTCCATATGAGAGGCTGCCAAGGATAAACAACTAGATTGTCGGATCCCACTCATACCAAGCATTTCAATCATACACGCATATGCCCGATATGAGTAAATACAACAAGGCATCACAACAAAACTCTACAACTCAAGTATTTTATTTAAGAGGCCCGAGGAGCCATACATAACATAGTCATAGGTAGGGGTCACATGACCCAACACTCAAGTCATACAATCATACAAGCACATGCGGAAGCAAAGTAGTCCGAGTACAGACTCTAGAAAGAAAGAAAGCTTGTTGGAGCCTTTCTATCTACAACGCCCTTCATTAAGTCTTTAGATCGCCACCGGTGGCTAGCTTACTCGTCAAGTCAACATCTACATAGAACTGGCTTGAGGGGGGGTATAGTCCTCCTCAAAAATATTGATTACAAACATGAGTACAAAAGTACTCAGCAAGTCTTACCACGTAATCCTATCATACATGCACATTCTCAAGGAAGGTAGTGGAGTTAAATGCAGCAAGCAGCCTTTGACTCTTGGCTAAACTATCCCACGTGACACACTTTGTAAAGCATTTTGTCGCATACCAGTCCACTATCCACCATCACAATACTCCACCGTGGATCTCTCGTCATCCCCGAGAGGGCCATCCACTATACTCACACTTATCTTGAGGCTTTAGTAGTATCCATTTACTTGTCTATGAACTGATATAGGTAACCCGAAGTCCTCTCCGTGGACACGGCTATTCAATAGATCATATTTAACCCCGCAGGGTATACTTCTTCACACACGCTCACCACTTATCGCCGCCACGACATGTACTGCAACCTTCAAGCGGAAGCCCAACGGGTGTCGCCACAGCCTACCTAAACACTCAAGTCCCTAGTCCAGTTATCGCCTATTCGGTTCCATCCGCAGGAGTCCGCCGAGGTTTCCCATACAGCCCCGAACGATGTGCAGTGGTTCCGAGATACCAAACGGCACTGCACACCGGGCCATTTGGTGCTCACCGCAACACAACCCACCCCTAAGGTCACGCTATGCGGCCCCCAAGATGCTACAAACACCGTAAACTACTTGCAACTCCTTGACTATGAACAGGGTGGTTAAGAAGTCGAGAGGGTCCATTGGTTTCGGGCCCAATGCGTGGTAGTAGCTAGTTCATGGATCACAAACACAGATCTCAGTTCTAAGTTCGGCTTCAATGAAACAACCCACCATGTACTCCTACATGGCCTCTCATCGATACTCTTTACCAAATCGTGTTCAACACTTACACTCTCGAACCAACACAACCTTTCACTCCAGCTCATCATCCCGATGAGCCGGACCTGACACAACTCTAAGCATAGCAAGCATAGCATGGTAGGAATCACAAACATGGCTCAATCAACTCCTACACATACTAGTGGGTTTCATCTAGTTATCGTGGCAATGACAGTCATGCAAAGGAAGTGGGTTCAACTACCGCAGCACACAACAGCTTGAATCGCGTTGTCTTAATGCAGAAATGAGAGCGCGTTTAGAACATGGGTTTGTATCGAATGTTCAATGAATTGCTTGCTCGATGGAACTGGGTAGAGAACTGCCCTTCGATGGGTTATCGAGGTTATCTTCGGGGCAGAACCTATCATGAAAACACACCAAAATAAACATACAACCAATATGCAACAATATGATGCATGCTATGACATGGCAAGATGAATGTGTGTTGGCCTAATGTTGAAAGGATAGGATGATCTCATTTGAACCAAAGGTTCAAATGATAGATCATGTGAGTTAGTCCTAATGGTGCAAAATCTTAATCTGGTTATTCAGCATAGTTAACTTGTTTTAACATGCATGAAACCTGTACCAATGGATAGAGTGTATTTTTCTGATAAATTTTCATATATAAATCTTTGCATTTGGAGTTATAGAATAAAAGTTATAAGCATTTGAAATTTGAATTATATTCTGATTTTAGTATAGAAATAATTCCAGAATTTGAATTAATGCGCCAAGATGAGGTCAGATGACGCCGAGGGTCAACGGGTCGTCCAGGTCAAACTGACCAGTGGGACCCGCATGTCGATTAGTTTAACTAATTAGTTTTAATTAAAACTAATCCTAATTAGATTAGTCAAGGGGTCCACTGCCATCGACCCTGAGGGTCAACAGGCCCACGGTGAGGTCAACTCACCGCTGCTCAGCCGGGCGCAGGCCTGACGCAAGGAGCAAGTGCATTTGCACTTTCCGGCTCCAAATGGAGCGCTGGGAGCATCTACTGTAGCTAGAGGTGAGCCCATGTGTTTGTGGGGTCGGCTAGTTAGGGGTGGCCGAGGGCGCCATGCGACGAAGCCGGGCGGCACGAGGCTCGGCCACCGACGGGTTAGTGGTTAGCGGCCTGGCGCAGGCACGGGAGTGCGTGGTTAGACCTGCTGGAGGGTGGTGAGTGCGATGGGCATAGTGGTGTGGTCAATAGGTGACGGAGGCTCGCCGGCGCACGAGCGCCAAGGCTGGGTTCAAAGCGATCGCCGGTGCTCGCTGTGGTGCAAGAAGGAGAGAACGGAGAGGAGAGAGGTAGCTAGGTTCAGAGTGAACCTGCAGGAAGCTTGCCGGGTCGAGGGTGGACTGATGCGACGGCGGCGACGATGGGGATCTCCCGCGGCCCTTGACCTGGGCCGAGGTCGGAGTAGTGGCCTCGGGGTCTTGGAGCGAGGGGACTAGCTGGCTAGGGGTAACTGGTGCGGCGGAGCGCCGACATGGCGGTGAGGTGCGGGACGGGAGCACGGCGGCGACGGTGGCGTGTCGGCATGGCGGCGCCAGGCCGAGTCGAGCGAGCGAGAGAGAGGGGGGGAGTGCGTGTCTGGTTCGGGACGACGCTGTGGTCGCCCCGGTCGGCGAGGCGGCGAGGGCGGCAGGGCGGCGCCAGCTGCGTGGCGCGCTTCTGGCAAGACGCTGCCAAGAGCCAGCCTGCCGTCAAGCCGAGCCAAGCAGCCATGCATGCCGCTATGGCCGGGCCGGGCAGGGCCGGAGCTCGGCATGTAAGAGTTTTCCCATTTTTATCTTTTTCTATTTCTGCAATTCTGTTTAGGGTTTTAAAATACCAAAACACTTTCAAAATTACCAAATGCTCCTGGTCACTAGTTGAATATTCCCAACATGAAACATTTTAGTTTAACAATTTTTGAACACTTAAAATATTTTCATAATTTAAAATGCCCATTTCAGAATTTTGTGAATTAAATTTAGAACCCTTTGGTGACCTAGAAAATGTCCCACCTTCTTGACATGGATCTTAAACCCAAACAAAGAGGATGAGCATTTTGAAGGGCATTTCGGATTCATTGAATTAAATTTTAGTAAACCCTAGTTATTTTAAGGGGGTGTTCGGGGTTTCGCCTTCCCCATTTCAAATTCAGATGAAATTTAAACATGATGCACACCCTAATGCATGGTCTATCCGATGTGTGACAGGTCCCCAATCGTGCGCTCTAGGCGATGGTAAGAGGAGACAAGGGACATCAAGGTTTGCCCAGGTTCGAGCCCTCGATGGAGGTAATTCCTACCCCGCTTGATTACTGATGATATGGGTAGTACGTGAGTAGATCTACCACGAGATCAAGGAGGCCAAACCCTAGAAGCTAGCCTTATGGTATGATTGTTGTTCGGCCTACTTGGACTAAAAACCCTCCGGGTTTATATAGACAATCGGATAGGTTAGGGCTACGCAGAGTCGGTTTAATGGTGGGAGATCTACATATCCAGATCGCCAAGCTTGCCTTCCACGCCAAGGAAAGTCCCATCCTGGACACGGACAAAGTCTTCAATCTTGTATCTTCATAGTCTTGGAGTCCGCTGGTGATGATAGTCCGCTATTCTGACACCCCCTAGTCCGGGACTCCCCACTAACCCTATTCGTGCCTATATAAACCGGAGGGTTTTTTAGTCCATAGGACGCAACAACAATCATACCATAGGCTAGCTTCTAGGTTTAGCCTCTGCTTTCGTGGTAGATCTACTTGTACTACCCATATCATCAATATTAATCAAGCAGGAGTAGGGTTTTACCTCCATCGAGAGGGCCCAACCTGCGAAAAACATCGTGTCCCTTTGTCTCCGTTACCATCCACCTAGACGCACAGCCTGGGACCCCTTACCCGAGATCCACCGGTTTTGATAATCGACATCGGTGCTTTCATTGAGAGTTCCTCAGGTCGTCAGTTTTTAGGCCCGATGGCTCCTCCGATTATCAACAACGATGCGCCCAGGCGTAGACTTTTCTCCCCGACAGATCTTCAGATTCGGGCGTTTTGCATCAGCAGGTTAATTCGCCAATATCCGGAGCAGATTGAAAGCTACGCCCGCCATCGTGTCAGATTGGAAGTTTGAACTACACGGCCGGCATCCGCGGAGACTTGATCTTCGACGGTTCGAGCCACAGCTGCTGCCACAGACCTGCCCCGAGGGGCATGATCTATCTTCTGGGCTTGACAAAGGCCCTAGAGGTCGCGACTCGTGAGTCCGGCCCGACCTTTAGCTCGAGCCACCGCCACCGATCAAGGATGGGTTGCTGGACACTGCCTCGGGGCTGCGATCTCCACGGCGATTGAGCCGCATACACCTACCTGGCCCTTTGGCGGCTCGTGGACTCCAAGGCGCCGGACTCCTCCGACTCCGAGCCTTCATACCTGCCAATCGAATCCGATTGGGCCGATCATGGAATCTCATCGCCACGGACATCTTTCAAGACTCACCCTTTTGTGAAATTCTGAATTCACTAAAGTCTCTCTCTTTATCGAGAGCCCCGCCGAGATATGGTCGAAGGTTGGGATGCGACGACTAAGAAAATCAAAGCCCACCCACCACCCACTTCGTGAGCTACTATCGATGATTTAACCGACATGCTCGACTTCGACTCCAAAGACATCGACGGTATGGACGACGATGCAGAGAGACTTATTAAGAACCAGCGCACATTGTGGCAACCGAAGGCCACCTCACATATGACATATACATGGTGGACATCTCAAAAGATGGGAATGGCGATGGAACAGCGGAGGATGACCCTCCAAGAACAGCCTAAGCTACCGGGCCAACAAGGCCAGCTTAAATCCCGCCATAGCAAAAAACAGTGATCTCGTGCACGGGAGATAATAACACCCCGACAAGGCTAAATACAACCCTCCAAGAAGATTCAGCGCTGGAGGATGGAGAATCCAGCCTCATGAGAGAGCGGCAAAAGAGGTAGAGGACGTAGCATTACATGCCTCCTCCTCAAGATGAGGCCAGCCTCGACGACCTAATTTAATTTGTCGTGCCCGAGGATCCTCGTCGAACAAGAGCTGCTTTCAAACGCAGGCTCATGGCCACCATGCAAGCAGCCTCAAGAAAAAGCAGCAATAGCTTAGAGCTGACCAAGATTTGCTAGTCGATGATGGACTCAAGTCCTTGGCAAGCAGAAGAGTATGAACCGAGCGCCTCCAAGAGCTACCTAAGACGCAGGCTGCTACCCCGATTAGAGGAGGAAGCACCTAAACCTACATCACTCGTGCATGATATATTGACCGCCACCGTGGTCATGCCAGAGGCCTCTCGCCCTCAATTAAGCCGCACTCTGGCCGCCGCCAAAAATACAAAGGCACGGGAAATGGCAGACTCATGTAGATATATTGGAGGACAAGGCAAGGCAGACAAGATCGATCCATGGATCACGTGGGCGCCCTTAATCGCGTGATGATAACCGCCACCGATATGGCAACTCCGCCGGCCTTAACAAGAGACAAAGCTCATTTGAGCTGCGCTGTGATATAGCCCAATACAGGCGCCAGACACCCACTATGCTTCACAGATGGAGTGATGGATCATCAACCTCGAGGGTTTCAAACCTGTAAACATTGAATCATACGATGGCACAACAGATCCCCGCGGTTTGGATCGAGGATCATCTCCTTCACATCCACATGGCCCGCCGGTGATGATCTTCATGCCATCAAATACCTCCCACTCAAGCTCAAAGGACCAGCCCGCATTGGCTTAACAAAGCTTGCTAGCAGAGTCAATCGGTTGTTGGGAAGACTCGAAGCCGCATTCCTCGACAATTTGGCACATATGTGCGACCACCAAACGCCGATGACCTAAGCTTACATAATTCAGCAGCTGTGCAGGAATCGCCGACACCTCGGACACGGTTCCTAACCAAGAAAAATCAAATCATCGATTGTCCGGATGCCGAGGCCCTTGCAGCCTTCAAACACAACATCCGAGACGAGTGGCTTGCCCGCACCTAGGACAGAAAAAGCCAAACCATGGCAGCCCTCACACACTCATGACCCGCTTTTATGCTGGAGAGGACAGCTGGCTAGCTCATAGTAACAACATGACCAAGAGCCCTGTAATTCGGATACTAAGGACATCAGTGGCAGGTCGCTGCCGCAATAAGCACAAGAGCCGAGATTAACGGCGATAATGCCGAGAATATTTATAGCCAATGCCGGACTTAGAGGCTCTAAACCCGTTAGCGTAAAAGCCATTTAAAAGAAATACTCGGCCCGCTCAATTTGGATCGAATACTGATCGCCGTGCCGTATACATGGCACTCGAAAAGCTAGCCAATCACACCAACAGGGATTGTTGGGTGTTCACAGCAGCAAGTTAAATGCCTAAAAACAATGACAAGGGCTGATAGCGATGACGAGGAGGAGCCCGCCACGAACAATAAAGGACATATGGGCTTCTCTCAAGTGCGGATGGTGAACATGATATACACAACCCACATACCCAAAAGGGAGCGGAAGTGCACTAAGGGACGATACGCTGGATGGAGCCACGCCTCAAAGTTCAACCCGTGGTCTTCCCGCCCGATCACTTTTGATCAAAGGGACCACTGCACTAGCATCCGCCATGGCGGATTCGGCCGCATTGGTTCTAGACCCAATCATTGACGGATTTCACCTCACTAGAGTCCTAATGGAAGGTGGCAGCCTCCTGAACCTGCTTTATCAGATACAGGCGCAAAATGGGCATAGACCCATCAAGGATTAAACCCACAAAGACGACCTTCAAAGGTGTCATACCAGGTGTAGAGGCCAACCGACAGGCCTCGCCATACACTTGAAGTGGTTCGATCCCCGATAACTTCCGGAGCGAGGAGTTAATTCGACATAGTCCTGCTCCAGTCAAGATTGCTATCATGCATCGCCGGACGAACCGCACGGTAAAGTTCAATGCGGTGCCGGACCACGCATATCTCAAGCTCAAGATGCCAGTCCTCGAGGAGTCATTACGGTCAATGGAAACACCGAACGCTCCGGACGGAGGAGCATACGCGCCCTCGCGCGGAAGTGCAAAGTAGCCTCTAGGCAACCGAGTCCGGCTTATTAAACGTCCCGACACCGCTAAGCGCCGCTCGAGTAACTCACAACAAGACTGTTCGCATGTTCCGGCATGCATAGTAATGCGCCCAAGCCCCAGCCGCAAATCGCGTGGAAACCAGTATTACGCATACATAATTACGCCTCGAAATATCATGGGCATAGGGAAGGCACAACCACGGCATGCCCGTAACGCGGTCAACCACACCGCAGGCCCCGATTGTGTCATTCTTTTTCTCTTTCTTTTACTTTCAGACTCTGCTCACGAAGCCCTGTTCGCATTAGAATCGCCAACACACGATGCAACAGCGGTGGAGCGAAAGCTACGCCGAGTGTCCGTGGTCTCTTTTACGAGCAATATATCTGTTTTACACAACATCCCACGGCTTACCATCTCGAGGGAGACATGTTAAAGTCCCGCCCCTTGCTTATCGTGACTATTTGTATCGCTCGCTTTTACAAGAGTCTTTTGAATAAACAATATATAGCTTCGCTTATATATATATGTTCATTTATGACGCCAGCAACCGCACACTTTGGTAATGGCATACACCAGGCTTAAGTACCCCATAACATGGTGTGATAAGTCCTAACACTTTCACAAGTGCGGCACCTCTAACTTATAGCATTATATGCATCGGTTCAATCATGTCTTGGGTCAATAGTTGGGTTTGCTGGCCCCATGTTTTGGTACCTTACGCCCGCTATATAGGCTAAGGTAGCGCCTGGAGAACCACTATGATTGTGCCCTGTTGAGCTGGGTTAAGCACCTCAAAGGAGAAAGCTAAACTGACCGCCATGATAGGGCGAGAGCTGGTCGCAGTTCGAGAGGTTTTCGAGTCCCAAAGACTTATGCCGCTAGAGTGAGGAGTCGGCATTGTCCGCCTAGGCGTGATAGCGCCTCAACTCGGGTCTTCGAATACTGGGGGCTTTACCAAATTTAAAATTATAGAATTCTATGGCTAAGAGAGTGTTCAAGCATTATAGTCCGTTGCCTTGTTCATTGCGCTGAGCGCCCCTCAAGGACCCAAGAATGGGAACAAGGGCGCTAAGTTCATCCCAACACCCAAAGACTGTGGCATGGGGTTGAAGCCAACGACCGCCATCTCTCAAATTTAATACACGGTACGCAGAAGAAGGTAATATTTTAAATTAAAAGTGTTGCTTAGCGATATGAACAAGTTTTCAGCGCAGTGATAACAAATACGAGTCTACTAAAAATTATATCTTTGGAGCATTTCATCCGCTATAAGGCGTAAACCCTTCCGACGCCTCATAATACATTTCAGTGCTTTGCGATGCTCCTTCTTCGTGGTGGTCCGTCCCTTCACAAGCTTCTTAGCGCCCATCTTGCCCCAAAGGCACCTTAGCAAGGGCAAGGCCCTACGGGCACCTTCGATGCGCACGGAGCGCCATGACTTCAACCCATGGATAGGCGCCCACCACCGCCTCACCAGCCCAAGTAGCTCCTGTGCATGGCTTCCTTCGCCACAACCAACTATGAGGCCCCTCATGGCCTGTTCGCCACCTTATGGAGCTCACCAGCTGCTTCAACTGGTCGCTATAAGGCACTGATGTCCGCCTCAAAGATATCGAGACCGTAACTTCTCCGTCGAGCCCTCCTCGGCTCTAAGAGAATGCAGCAGCTCATCGCCACATCATGAGGCAGATCTGCGAATGCTCCCGGAGAGCTCCGGATTCGGTAAGTAAATAATTCACTTTCACATGCTTGCTTTGCATATAGAATGCCTTACCCGCCCTCCTATCTTCTTCATCGCCTCAATCTCCGGAGGGCTTTTTGGCTTCGCCTTAGCGGCCTTGGCGCCTCAAGGGCCGTGGCGAGCTCTGACTCGAAGTCTTTGAGTCACACTCCAAACTCGTGTTTTTCCACGAGAGCCTGAGCTTTGCCACACCTCCGCCACCTAGCAGCCTCGCTTTTCTCGCCAAGGCCCATGTCAGCATTGCTTTCGCCCGACACCGCCTCCTTCAGTGGTCGCCACCTGCTCAGTGGCCCCTGCAATATTCATGTTATTCCTGTCATTTTTGCAAACGATCTTTTAAATACTCCCATAAGGTATTATTTACCTTCCTTGTCATCGAGCTGCTTTTTGGCAAGTCCGAGCTCGTTTCTGACTGCTTGAGGCTCGCTCAATGCACCAACCTCCGTAGTTAGTGCGGCAGAGGTTAGTAGTGCAACCTGCATTCCCATATTGACATACTTATGTTAGACTCCTGCATATATTTTTTAGATCCTCGCCTCACTTTTTCTTTCCGAACACCAAACGAGAGCATCGTGGGCTACCGCTCTATGCGGTACTATTTTATACATACCTCAAAACCTGTTAGAAGGTCGGCAGTCAGCCAGCCCGCCTTTGGCGGATCGAATTTTCGGATCACCACACTCATAATAAAGGCGGCAGCCTCGCCGATGGAAGCACCGTTAAGCGCCATCAAATCATCCGTGCCTCCGTTGGACGGAGGTCACCGCGCCGAAGTCTTGAACTTTAATAAGGGGTCGTCATTTGACTGACCGGAACCACCAAGGTTCCTGCACGAGTCGACGACAGGGCTGGACTTGAAGCCCTTCGGGTTTTATCCCTTTGAGCCTGGATTCCGGAGGTCGCCATGCGGCACCTCGACAGCCAC
The DNA here is from genome assembly GCA_021605205.1 of Aegilops longissima. NCBI lineage: Eukaryota > Viridiplantae > Streptophyta > Magnoliopsida > Poales > Poaceae > Aegilops > Aegilops longissima. Next base: position 52,412,984 of record CM038681.1, on the reverse strand, counting down.
CTCCTCCTGGGTGGGCCCTTTTGGACTCCACCCCGGGCGTCTCACGGGCGGAGGAGACGGTAGGGTCGAAGTGAGGTGCTATTCACCGACGCATCTGTGGAGCTGCTCGACGACCGCCGAGCCCATCCTGGGTGGGCTGCATGGTTATATTTGGCATTATAGGATGCGGGCGACAAATGAAACGCCACGAGTTATTCTCGTGTCCCGACACTTATGATCTCGCCAGGGCTTGGCCCTTGAGCCCACTCTTCTTCGCCGCCGGCATTGGCGGTTTAGTCCGGAGGAGGGTCCTTCCTTCTGGATTCTTCGCCCGTGGGGGCAGCTTTTTCTTTCTCTCTTCGCTCGGGAGAGGCCTCTTTTCTCATCCTCGTTTTCGCTGGAGGAGTCCGCTCAGCCACATCGGATGATGAGTCCGATATTACCCGGCCGGAGCTCCTTCGAGTTCCCCGTGACCTTCTCTTGGTTTTCTTTTCCGGCACCACGGAAGTGCGGAACCAGCAGCCTGGCCAATTGGGCATCCGCTGGGTCTTCCGCAAGGGAGCCGGACATTCGATCCCTAATGCATGGTCTATCCGATGTGACAACTCACCTCACTCAAAAGAATCTCGTCCCGAGATTTAGATCCATAAAAAGGTGGGTACTCAAGTCGAAGACGATCCTCCCTTTCCCAAGTTGCTGCTCGAATGGTTTGACCATTGAACCTTTAGAAACTTGATATTCCGACGCCGAGTGGTACGCCGGTTTGATCGAGGATAACGAACGGATATTTCGATAGGTGAGGTTATCTTGAGATCAAGCTGCCAGGTCCACCCACTGATAGGATCCGAGAAGCAACGCTCGAGTTGGGAAACGTGGAAGACATCATGGACCTTGGAAAGATGCGGAGGTAGTTCCAATTGGTAGGCAACTCCTCGCTTGGCAAGAATGCGAAGGGTCCAATGTAACGAGGAGCCAACTTGCCCTTGATATCAATCGATGGGTTCCTTTAAAGGAGAAACCGGTAAGCCTTCGCCAATTTCATAAGCCGGGCTTATGTTTGCGGTCATATTGACTCTTCCGACGAGATTGGGCTGTTTTCAAATTCTCACTAACAACGCGAACTTGTTTTTCCGCTTCCGGATCATATCCGCCAAAGAGTTGTCTCCCCTGCTTTCACCAGCTAAGAGGCGCTCACATTTTCGCCCATAAAGAACTTCAAAGGGCCCTTGCATCGCTTGATAACTGTTGTTATAAGCTTAACTCATAATGGAAGGCATTTCTCCCAATTCATGCCGAAGAGATGACAAGCTCAAGCATATCCTCTAAGATTTGATTGACTGCTCTACTTGACCACTTGATTGGGGATGGAAAGCGTGCTAAAGGAGAGACGAAGTTCTACAGCTTTGGAAACTTTCCCAAAATCGAGAGGTGAAGAGACTTCATGTCGGAGTTAATTTCATGGAACACCATGAAGAGACACTATTCGGGAGATGTACAAATCAGCTAGCTGGCTAGCGGTTATACTCTCACCAGGTAGGAAGTGGGCTACTTGGAAAGACGATCAACAACGATTTAAGATAGCGTTATTCCTCTCTTGGTCCTGGGAAACCCGTAATGAAATCCATACCGATTTTATCCCATTTCCATTCAGGAATTTCCAAAGGTTGAAGGGTACCAAGAAGTCGTTGATGCTCGCTTAACTCGACGACAAACGCCGCAGCTAGCAATGTATTGAGCGATTTTCTCTTCATCCTAGTCCACCAAAACTTCGCGAGATCTTGATACATTTTAGTACTACCAGGATGAATGGTGAGAGGAGAGTCATGAGCTTCTTTATGATCAATCGCCTCAGTTGCGACCTGGGAACCACTAGACGGTCTCCAAAGAACACGACACCTTGTTCATCAATGGAGAAACAATCACACTCCTTTCTTGATGTTTCTCTTGATACGGGAGATTCCTGATCTACCTTCCGTGCTTTGATGATCTGATCCGTAAGGGTAGGTTTCGCCACTGTGGTGGAAAGGAACTCGAGGAACAATGTGAAGGTTGCTTACGAAATTCCTCGTGGAGAATTGGTTGACCTTGTTGTAACATCAAATTGTTACAAAGAAGATTTACATTTAGTGCGCCAGCCATGACATTGGCTTTGCTCGGGTGTAGGATATTCCTAAGTCGAAATCTGTATCAACTCGACCCAACGCCTTTGGCTCGAGATTCAAACCGTTGGGTGAAGATATATTTCAGACTTTGGTGATCTCAGGTAGATTTCGCAACGATTACCCGTAAGGTAATGTCGCCAGGTTTTGAGTGCATGAACCACCGCGCAAGCTCTAGATCGTGGTGTGGGTAGTTATCTCATGTGGACGAATCGCCGAGATGCGAGGCAATCACATGACATCTTGCATGAGTATGCAACCTAGTCCTTGTCGCGAGGCGCCGAATAGATAACAAAGTCCTAGAGAAATCTGGTGGAATAAGTACGGAGCAGATGTAGCGCCTTTTCAGCCTCGAAAGCTGATCTCGCAGACGCCCATTCAACTTTATCTTTCTTGAGGAGTTCTAGAGGTTTAGCAACTTTAGAGAAATTTCGACTAAGCGGCGGCAATAGCTCGCTAAACCGAGGAAACTCCAACTTGCTTTACCGATTCTGTGGAGTCCAATCAAGGACGGCTTGAACTCGCCGATTGACAGCAATACCCTTACCGAGATTACATGTCCTAGATAGGTCACTGCAAACAGAATTCACACTTAGAGAATTTGCATAAAGCGGTGCTCTCAAGTTTCATCAATACTAGCCTTAGATGTTCGCATGTTCTTCCTCATTCGGAGTAGATGAGTATATCATCGAGGTATACCACGCCTAATTTATCCAAATACTCCATGAAGATTGAGTTCATTAACCGAGAGAAAGTGGCTGGAGCATTGGTTAATCCCAAGGACATGACGGTGTACTCAGATTGGCCATAACGAGTGACAAAGGCCGCTTTTAGGTATGTCCTCGCTTCGATTTTGATTTGATGGTAGCCCAACCTCAAATCCATCTTTGAGAAGATCGAGGATCCAGCGAGCTGATCATATGTGTCGTTGATCCCGGGAGCGGATACTTGTTCTTGATAGTGACCAAATTGAAGGTCGGTAATCTACAACCATCCGATCCGCACTCATCCTTCTTGATTTAAGAGGACGGGCAAGCCCATGGAGATGAACTAGGACGATGAAACCTTTTGCAAGGACTCATCGAGTTGTTTCTTAAGTTCAGCTAGTTCTAGGGGTGCCATCTTATAAGGTCTCCTAGAGATTGGGACGGTTCCGAATAAGATCTATCGAACTCGACATCCCCTGCTGTGGAACACCGGCAGCTTCCGAAAGACATCCCGGAAATCACGGACCACCGGAATATTCGAGATCCGGAAGAGGGTTGGCATTTATGAGTAAAGTCACGCTGACACCTTAAAAACATCCACTGCTTTTGCCCAAGGATGGGTAAGTTGAACGGTTCTAGTCGAGCAATCAATCTTGGCATAATGGACATCCACCATACCCAAGATGATGTTTATGTCCGAGGACTTGAGAGCTATTAGGATGCGAGAAAGACTAATCTGTCGACAAGAATTTCATTCCCATGACTTATTCTAGAGGTTTGCCATCTAGAACCAGAGTTTGAATTTCCATGGAGGTAGGTGCATGTCGTAGAATGTGAAACAGTAAGCATAGCTCTTAAATAAATGAATGAGATGCTCCAAAGATTCAAAGAACAAATGCGGATGGCAATTAACAAGAAGCGCATCGAGGACTACACGCTGGGATCCTCATAGGTTTCTTCAGCAGAGACATAGTTGACATGGCCACGAAGGTGGCAATCGGCTTGGCATAGGAACCTTTCTCGCCTTGCCGCGCCAATGACTTTCCAAATTGATTGGGGTTGTTTTGGGACACTCAATATAGTGGCCTGCCTCTCCACATTTGAAGCAAGTGATCACATTTGGCCGTGGGGCCACATTAGCAGCTGACCTCCATATGTCTTGGGTGGAAAATACGGTTGGTTGGGGCGAGGCGTCAAGGATGGCCTCGGGTGTACCTGGGTGGTAGAGCCGATTAGAACTCAAACCCGGCGCTCGAACCAGAGCTGATGATGATCCGTAATCACGGATGCTTATGAAGCCTCAAGTCATCTCAGCCTTCGCCCGATAGCCTTATTGACTAGCTTTGAGAAAGAGGTGCATTCATGCACGGAGATCTGCGAACTGTGGCTAAGTCCCTTACGGAACCTCGCCGCTTAGCATCGGTAGAAACTTCTTCGAGCATAACGTTAGCCTCCCCGAATTCCACGATCGTAGGCATCCACGCTCACCGCTTTGGGTGAAACCGCATTCTCACGCTTATGGTCCATAAGTCCTTCTCGAATATGGTGCTCATGAAGGCGGCACTCAATTCATCCTAAGTTGTAACTTGTCCAGCCGGACGATAGCCTCATAGTTTTCCCACCAGATCAGGTTTTCCAGATGGTAGGCGGCAAAGGTAACTTTGTCACCTCGCATACATTGGCGAACGCAGCTTGTGATGGATATCGGAGCTAATCATCGGCGCCGAGTGGCTCGACGGAACATTTGAACTTTGGAGGATAAAGCTTGACGGTCATTGAGTGAAACCCCATCGCTTGGTCAAGGGCTGTGTTTTGTTCAATGCGCCCAATAAGCGTTGGTTTCAAGGCTATTATGCTCTCGCTTCAAAGATCACCTCAGCCAAAGATGGCGGTTATGCAGATTCACATTGCCTGACTGCCTCTCTGCCCGAACAGCAGGAGAATTCGAGTGTTGACCATCCCGGAGACAAAGCAAAGGTTTAAACCAGATGGCAGAATTTAACAAGGAAGTGCGAAGGTAATGGACAAGATGGAATGCAAAGATGTTCATCCGTATGACATGGTAATATAAACTGCCATATATATATACCAACGGTCATACACACCATTCATAGTTTAGTACAAGCCCGACGGAGTACAACTATAAGGAAAGGCGCTACATCTCACTCCAAGCATTCCAACTCCTATACATTATTTTTCTACACTTCCGAATGATACACTAAGTCGATTCCACGAGTCACGCAGACGGTGGAAACACAACGTACCATACTAGCAATACTACTACTATCTCGTGCAGCTCCAGTAGTCCTCATAGAAATCACCACCTGACTGAAGTGGAACATGATCGTCTGAAATGCATAACTCTGTGGAACCTGTGGACCATAAGGACTGGATGTGGCCGTGGACCCACAAAGGGTGGCGAAGAGGCCCACGAGGAGGAGTGATGCTCCAACCTCACGCCACTCCATGAAGTCCGCAAACTCGCCACATTGTGGTATGATCTCTCATGTCCATACATCCGCTTGCACGGCAGTGCAAACCTAGTCGTGGTAGCCCAAAGGGTCGGAACGGCATTATATAGCTCCATACGCAAGGCCCGGTTCTCACGGTCCTTGTCCTCCAAAGAACTCAAGAGTGGTACGGAGGAGTGAGTCTCATGGGATGCATCACCGACAGCTCAAGGTAGCCATGCCCGAAGGGATGCCGCATATAGCGGAAGTCGTTGTTGTTTCAAAGAAAGCAGTCCTGCTCGAATAATAGTCATCATGGAATAGGCTGCATCTTGTAATGTCCCACCTTCTTTGGCATGGATCTTAAACCCAAACAAAGAGGATGGGCATTTTGAAGGGCATTTCAGATTCATTGAATTAAATTTTAGTAAACCCTAGTTGTTTTAAGGGGGGTGTTAGGGTTTCCTGCCTTCCCCATTTCAAATTCAGATGAAATTTAAACATGATGCACACCCTAATGCATGGTCTATCTGGGATGTGACAGGGTCCCCAACTGTGCGTCTAGGCGGATGGTAAGAGGAGACAAGGGACACGATGTTTTTGCCCAGGTTCGAGCCCTCTCGATGGAGGTAATACCCTACTCCTGCTTGATTAATATTGATGATATGGGTAGTACAAGAGTAGATCTACCACGAGATCAAGGAGGCTAAACCCTAGAAGCTAGCCTATGGTATGATTGTTGTTCGTCCCCACGGACTAAAACCCTCCGGTTTATATAGACACCGGATAGGTTAGGGTTACACAGTCGGTTACAATGGTAGGAGATCTACATATCCGTATCGCCAAGCTTGCCTTCCACGCCAAGGAAAGTCCCATCCGGACACGGGACAAAGTCTTCAATCTTGTATCTTCATAGTCTTGGAGTCCGCCGTGATGATAGTCCGCTATCTGGACACCCCTAGTCCGACTCCTCACTAACCCTATTCGTGCCTATATAAACCGGAGGGTTTTAGTCCATAGGACGAACAACAATCATACCATAGGCTAGCTTCTAGGGTTTAGCCTCTCTGTTTTTTGTGGTAGATCTACTCTTGTACTACCCATATCATCAATATTAATCAAGCAGGAGTAGGGTTTTACCTCCATCGAGAGGGCCCAAACCTGGTAAAAACATCGTGTCCCTTGTCTCCCGTTACCATCCACCTAGACGCACAGTTTGGGACCCCTACCCGAGATCCACCGGTTTTGACACCGACATCGGTGCTTTCATTGAGAGTTCCTCGTGTCGTCGTCTTTTAGGCCCGATGGCTCCTCGATTATCAACAACGATGCGCTCGAGTGAGACTTTTCTCCCGGACAGATCTTCAGATTCGGGCGGCTTTGCATCTGCGTGCCAATTAAACAGCCATCCGGAGCAGATTGAAAGCTACGCCCTGGCCATCGGTCAGATTTGGAAGTTTGAACTACGGCTGGCATCCGCGGAGACTTGATCTTCGACGGGTTCGAGCCACAGCCAAGCGCGCCGCACTGTCCCGAGGGGCATGATCTATCTCTGCCGTCGGACAGTGCCCTAGAGGCCGCACCAGAGTCCGCTCCGACCTTTAGCTCGGAGCCGACCGCGCCGATCAAGGATGGGTTGCTGGACACTGCCTCGGGGGCTGCGATCTCCACGGCGATTGAGCCGTACACCTACCCGCCCTTTATGGCTTCGTGACTCAAAGCGCGGACTCCTCTCCGGACTCCGAGCCTTCCGCGCCCCTGCCAATCGAATCCGATTGGGCGCCGATCATGGAATTCACTGCCACGGACATCTTTCAGCACTCACCCTTTTGTGAAATTCTGAATTCACTAAAGTCTCTCTCTTTATCAGGAGAGCCCTGGCCGTATTATGGTCAGGAAGGTTGGGATGCGGACGACGAAGAAAATCAAAGCCCACCCACCACCCACTTCGTAGCCACTATCGATGATTTAACCGACATGCTCGACTTCGACTCCGAAGACATCGACGGTATGGACGACGATGCAGAGAGCGATTAAGAACCAGCGCCTGTGGCACGGAAGGCCACTCTCATATGACATATACATGGTGGACATCTCAAAAGATGGGAATGGCGATGGAACAGCGGAGGATGACCCCTCCAAGAAACAGCCTAAGCGCCAAGGCCGCCGGGCGCCGCCTAAATCCCGCCATAGCAAAATAAAGTGATTCGTGCACGGAGATAATAACACCGGACAAGGCTAAATACAACCCTCCAGCAAGATTCAGCGGGAGGATGGAGAATCCAGCCCTCATGAGAGAGCGGCAGTAAAAGAGGTAGAGGACGATAATTACATGCCTCCCTCCGAAGATGAGGCCAGCCTCGACGACGACGAATTTGTCGTGCCCGAGGATCCTGTCGAACAAGAGCGTTTCAAACGCAGGCTCATGGCCACGGCAAGCAGCCTCAAGAAAAAGCAGCAATAGCTTAGAGCTGACCAAGATTTGCTAGCTGACAGATGGACTGAAGTCCTTGCGGCAGAAGAGTATGAACTCGAGCGCCCCTCCAAGAGCTACCCAAGACGCAGGCTGCTACCCCGATTAGAGGAGGAAGCACCTAAACCTACATCACTGGTGCATGATATGGCTGACCGCCACCCGTGGTGGTCACACAGAGGCCTCTCGGCCCTCAATTCAAGCCGCACCCCGTCGCCGCTCGAAAAATACAAAGGCACGGGGAAATGGAGCAGACCTGCGAGATATATTGGAGGACAAGGCAAGGCAGACAAGATCGATCCATGGATCACGTGGGCGCCCCACGACACGTGATGATAACCGTCACGCCGGATATGGCAACTCCGGCCGGGCCGAACACAGTAGACAAAGCTCATTTGAGCTGCGTCGTGATATAGCCCAATACAGAGGCGCCGCACACCCACTATGCTTCACAGATGGAGTGATGGATCATCAAATCCCTGAGGGTTTCAAACCTGTAAACATTGAATCATACGATGGCACAACAGATCCTGCGGTTTGGATCGAGGACTATCTCCTTCACATCCACATGGCCCGCGGTGATGATCTTCATGCCATCAAATACCTCCCACTCAAGCTCAAAGGACCAGCCCGGCATTGGCTTAACAGCTTGCTAGCAGAGTCAATCGGTTGTTGGGAAGACCTGGAAGCCGCATTCCTCGACAATTTCCAGGGCACATATGTGCGACCACCAAACGCCGATGACCTAAGCCACATAATTCAGCAGCCAGAGGAATCGGCCAGACAATTCTGGACACGGTTCCTAACCAAGAAAAATCAAATCATCGATTGTCCGGATGCCGAGGCCCTTGCAGCCTTCAAACACAACATCCGAGACGAGTGGCTTGCCCGGCACCTAGGACAGGAAAAGCCGAAATCCATGGCAGCCCTCACAACACTCATGACCCGCTTTTGCGCGGGAGAGGACAGCTGGCTAGCTCATAGTAACAACATGACCAAGAGCCCTGGTAATTCGGATACCAAGGACATCAGTGGCAGGTCGCGTCGCAACAAGCACAAGAGCCGCATTAACGGCGATAATGCTGAGAATACGGCAGTCAATGCCGGACTTAGAGGCTCTAAACCCGGTTAGCAGAAAAAGCCATTTAAAAGAAATACTCCGGGCCCGTCCAATTTGGATCGAATACTCGATCGCTCGTGCCAGATACATGGCACCCTCGAAAAGCCAGCCAATCACACCAACAGGGATTGTTGGGTGTTCAAGCAGGCAGGCAAGTTAAATGCCTAAAACAATGACAAGGGGCTGCATAGCGATGACGAGGAGGAGCCCCGGCCGCCGAACAATAAAGGACATAAGGGCTTCCCCCCGCAAGTGCGGATGGTGAACATGATATACACAACCCACATACCCAAAAGGGAGCGGAAGTGTGCACTAAGGGACGTATACGCGATGGAGCCAGTCGCCCCAAAGTTCAACCCGTGGTCTTCCTGCCCGATCACTTTTGATCAAAGGGACCACCGCACTAGCATCCGCCATGGCGGATTCGCCGCATTGGTTCTAGACCCAATCATTGACGGATTTCACCTCACTAGAGTCCTAATGGAAGGTGGCAGCAGCCTGAACCTGCTTTATCAGGATACAGTGCGCAAAATGGGCATAGACCCATCAAGGATTAAACCCACAAAGACGACCTTCAAAGGTGTCATACCAGGTGTAGAGGCCAACTGTACAGGCTCAGTTACACTTGAAGTGGTCTTCGGATCCCCGGATAACTTCCGGAGCGAGGAGTTAATCTTTGACATAGTCCCGTTCCGCAGCGGCTATCATGCACTGCTCGGACGAACCGCATTTGCAAAGTTCAATGCAGGCCGCACCACGCATATCTCAAGCTCAAGATGCCAGTCCTCGAGGAGTCATTACGGTCAATGGAAACACGAACGCCTCGCCGGACGGAGGAGCATACGGCGGCCCTCGGCGGAAGTGCAAAGTAGCCTCTAAGGCAATTCTCGAGTCCGGCTATTAAACGTCCCGGACACCGTCAAGCGCGCCCGAGTAACCTACAACAAGACCGTTCGCATGTTCCGAGCATGCATAGCAATGCGGCCCAAGCCCCAGCCCTCGCGAAATCGTGAAACCAGTATTACGCATACATAATTACGCTCTGGAAATATCATGGGCATAGGGGAAGGGGCACAACCACGGCATGCCCAGAATGCGGGTCAACCACACCAGAGGCTCCCGATTGTGTCATTCTTTTTTCTCTTTCTTTTTACTTTCAGGACTCCGTTCTCACGAAGCCCTGTTCGGCATTAGAATCGCCGAACACACGATGCAACAGCCAGGGAGCAGAAAGCTACGTCGAGTGTCCAGGTGGTCTCTTTTACGAGCAATATATCTGTTTTACACAACATCCCACGGCTTACCCCTGGAGGGAGACATGTTAAAAGTCCCGTCCCTTGCTTATCGCACTATTTGTATCGTTCTGCTTTTACAGTAGCCCTTTTGAATAAACAATATATAGCTTCTGCCTATATATATATGTTCATTTATGACGTTGTGCAACCGTACACTTTGGTACGGGCAATACACCAGGGGCTTAAGTACCCCATAACATGGTGTGATAAGTCCGAACACTTTCACAAGTGCGGCACCCCGAACTTATAGCATTATATGCATCGGCTCCGAATCATGTCTTGGGTCAATAGTTGGGTTTGCCGGGCTCCCATGTTTTGGTACCTTACGTTCCGTTATATAGGCTAAGGTAGCGCTGGGAGAACCACTATGATTGTGCCCCGGTTGAGCTGGGTTAAGCACCTCAGTGGAGAAAGCTAAAACTGACCGTCATGATAGGGCGAGAGCTGGTCGCAGTTCGAGAGGTTTTCGAGTCCCTAAAGACTTATGCCGCTTAGAGTGAGGAGTCGGCATTGTCCGGCCTAGGCGTGGATAGCGCCCCGAACTCGGTCTTCTGAATACCAGGGGCTTCGCCGAAATTTAAAATTATAGAATTCTATGGCTAAGTGAGAGTGTTCAAGCATTATAGTCCGGTTGCCTTGTTCATTGCGTTGAGCGCCTCCCTCGAAGGACCCAAGAATGGGAACAAGGGCGCTTAAGTTCATCCCGAACACCCCAGCACTCGTGGCATGGGGGTTGAAGCCAACGACTCGCCATCTCTCAAATTTAATACACGGCCGCACAGAAGGTAATATTTTAAATTAAAAAGTGTTGCTTAGCGCATATGAACAAGTTTTCAGCGTACAGGATAACAAATACGAGTCTACTAAAAAATTATATCTTTGGAGCATTCATCCGCTATAAGGCAGAAACCCTTCTGGACGCCCTCATAATACATTTCAGGCTTGCGATGCTCCTTCTTCGGTGGTGGTCCGTCCTTCACAAGCTTCTTAGCGTCCATCTTGCCCCAGTGCACCTTAGCAAGGGCAAGGGCCCTACGGGCACCTTCGATGCAGACGGAGCGCTTCATGACTTCAACCCATGGATAGGCGTCCACCAGCCGCCTCACCAGCCCGAAGTAGCTCCCAGGCATGGCTTCCTTCGGCCACAGCCGAACTATGAGGCCCCTCATGGCCTGTTCGGCCACCTTATGGAGCTCGACCAGTTGCTTCAACTGGTCGCTAAGGGCACTGATGTCCGCCTCAAAGATATTGAGACCAGAACTCCTTCTCCGTCGAGCTCCCCTCCTCGGCTCGGTAGAATGCAGCAGCGTCCGCCACACTGCGAGGCAGATCTGCGAATGCTCCTGGAGAGCTCCGGATTCGGGTAAGTAACAGATAATTCACTTTCACATGCTTGCTTTGCATATAGAATGCCTTACCCGCCCCTATCTTCTTCATCGCCTCAATCTCCTGGAGGGCTTTTTGGGCTTCGGCCTTAGCGGCCTTGGCGCTCTCAAGGGCCGTGGCGAGCTCGGACTCCCGAGTCTTTGAGTCACACTCCAAACTCTCGTGCTTTTCCACGAGAGCCTGGAGCTCTTGCCACACCTCCGCGACCAGCGCCTCGCTTTCTCGCTCAGTCGCTCAGGCCGCATTGCTTTCGGCCGGGACACCGCCTCCTTGTGGTCGCCACCTCGCTCGTGGGCCCCGCAATATTCATGTTATTCCTGTCATTTTTTGCAAACGCATCTTTTAAATACTCCCATAAGGTATTACTTACCTTCCTTGTCATCGAGCTGCTTTTTGGCAAGTCTGAGCTCGTTCTCGGACTGCTTGAGGCTCTGCTTCAATGCACCAACCTCCGTAGTTAGTGCGGCAGAGGTTAGTAGTGCAACCTGCATTCCCATATTGACATACTTATGTTAGACTCCTGCATATATCTTTTTAGATCCTCAGTTCGACTTTTTCTTTCCGAACACCAAACTGAGCATCAGGGGCTACTGTCTATGCGGTACTATTTTTATACATACCTCAAAACCTGTTAGAAGGCTGGCACAAGCTTGATCAGCCCGCTCTTGGCGGATCGAACCTTCCGGATCACCACACTCATAACAGGCGGTGCTCCTCGTCGATGGAAGCACCGTTAAGCGCTCCATCAAATCATCCGTGCCTCCGTTGGACGGAGGTCACCGCGCCAGTCTTGAACTTCTTACGAAGGGTCGCTTTGTCGGACTCGGAACCATCAAGGTTCCGGTACGGAGTCTGACGCAGGGCTGGACTTGAAGCCCTTCGGGGTTTTATCCCCTTTGAGCCTGGATTCCGGGAGGTCGCCATGCGGCACCTCGATAGCCACCTCCTCCTGGCTGGGCCCCTTTTGGGACTCCACCCCGGCGTCGTCCGCGGCGGGAGGAGACGAGGCGGTCGGAAGTGAGGTGCTATTCACCTCCGACGAATCCAGGGAGCTGCTCGACGAATCGTCGAGCCCATCCTTGGGTGGGCTGCATGGTTATATTTGGCATTATAGGATGCTGTGCGACAAATGAAACGCCACGAGTTATTCTGGTGTCCGGACACTTATGATCTCGCCAGGGGCTTGGCCCTTGGAGCCCACTCCTCTTCGCCGTCGTCGGCATTGGCGGTTTAGTCCGGAGGGAGGGTCCTTCCCTTCTTGGACCCTTCGCCCCCCCGGTGGGGGCAGCCTTCCTTTTCTTCTCTCCCCCCGCTGGGGGAGAGGCCTCTTTTTCCTCATCCTCGTCTTCGCGGGAGGAGTCCGCCTCAGCGTCATCGGATGATGAGTCCGATAATACCTGGCGCCGGGAGCTCCTTCGAGTTCCCGTGACCTTCTTCTTGGCCTTCTTTTCCGGCACCACGTGAGGTGCCGGAACCAGCAGCCCCGTCAATTGGGCATCCGCTGGGTCTTCTGGCAAGGGAGCCGGACATTCGATCTGTCCGGACGTCTTCAGCCAGTCCTGTCAAAGGTGAGGGAGTTTTAGATCCCGAATAGAGTCAAACTATGAAAAAAGAGTCCCGTAAAGGGTAAAATAACTTACCTCGCTGGCTTGATGCTGCGAGCTGAATCCGCGATCTTCCGTCGCGGATGCGGGAGCTTCGGCGCCCTTGAACAGCACCTTCCAGGCGTCTTCGTATGTAGTGTCGAAGAGCCGGTTCAAGGTTCGGTGCTGTGCCGGATCAAACTCCCACAAATTGAAGTCTTGTTGCTGGCATGGGAGAATCCGGCAGATGAGCATCACCTAGATTACGTTGACAAGCTTGAGATTCTTGTCCACCAGGTTTCGGACGCAGGTTTGGAGTCCAGCCAGCTCTTCCGAATTGCCCCACGTCAGGCTCGTCTCTTTCCATGTGGTGAGCCGTGTGGGGAAGCCAGATCGGAATTCGGGGCCGCCGCCCATTGAGAGTCGCCCGGCTCGGTGATATAGAACCACCCCGATTGCGACCCCTTTAAGGTCTCCACAAAGGAGCCCTCGAGCCATAAGACGTTTGCCATCCTGCCCACCATGGCGCCTCCGCACTACGCTTGGCGGCCGCCCACTACCTTCGGCTTGACAATGAAGGTCTTCGGCCATAAGCCAAAGTGGGGCTGGATGCAGAGGAAGGCCTCGCACACGACGATAAACGCCGAGATGTTGAGGATGAAATTCGGGGCCAGATCATGGAAATCTAGGCCATAGTAGAACATGAGCCCCCGGACGAATGCGTGAAGTGGAAACCCTAGTCCGCGGAGGAAGTGGGGGAGGAACACCACCCTCTCATGGGGCCTGGGGGTGGGGATGAGCTGCCCCTCGTTGGGGAGCCTATGCGCGATGTCGCTGGACAAGTATCCGGCCTTCCGCAGCTTATTGATGTGCCCCTCCGTGACGGAGGAGGCCATCCACTTGCCTCCCGCTCCGGACATAGTTGGAGAAGGTTGAGGTGGCATGTGTGGACTTGGGCGCTGGAGCTCGAGTGTGCGGAAATGGATAAGCAAAGGAGGAACAAGGCGTGTGTGAAAAAGCGGATTCTTATCCCCTTATATGGACAGAACTATGCGTCCCCACCGGCCTGATAAAACTCGCTTATCTCCCAAGCGCCGTAATCAATGGCGCGGTTGGGTTACCCACACCCGTATTGATGAGAATCCCGGAGTAAGGGGACACGATCTCTGCTTTGACAAGACGTGCCAAGGAAACCGCCTCGCTAAAAGCGCTGAGATAGGGCAGTAAAAACGATTCGAATAAAGGCTTGGCCGTGGTGTGATGTCACGCTGCGGAGTACGTCAGCAGATTGAACTTGTGTAAATGTTATTCTTTCTACGGTGGTATGTAGAACTTATTTTGCAGAGCCGGACACTATCCTTGTGTTCAAAATCTTCTATGAAGTATTCGGAGGAGGAACCCGCCTTGCAATGCCGAAGACAATATGCGCGCCGAACCCGTCGTCATTGAAGCCTAGTTCAGGGGCTACTGAGGGAGTCCTGGATTATGGGGTGTCCGGATAGCCGGACTATGACCTTTGGCCGGACTCCTGGACTATGAAGATACAAGATTGAAGACTTCGTCCCGTGTCCGGATGGGACTTTCCTTGGCGTGGAAGGCAAGCTTGGCGATACAGATATGTAGATCTCCTACCATTGTAACCGACTCTGTGTAACCCTAACCCTATTCGATGCCTATATAAACCAGAGGGTTTTAGTCCATAGGACGAACAAAAATCATACCATAGGCTAGCTTCTAGGTTTTAGCCTCTCTGATCTCGTGGTAGATCTACTCTTGTACTACCCATATCATCAATATTAATCAAGCAGGAGTAGGGTTTTACCTCCATCGAGAGGGCCCGGACCTGGGTAAAAACATCATGTCCCTTGTCTCCTGTTACCATCCGCCTTGACGCACAGTTCGGGACCCCCTACCAGAGATCCGCCGGTTTTGACACCGACACAGGGGCTTCGCCAAAATTTAAAATTGTAGACTTCTATGGCTAAGTGAGAGTGATAAAGCTTTATAGTCCGATTGCCTGGTTCGTTGTGCTGAACACCTCCTTCGAAGGACCCAAAATTGGGATAAAGAGTGCTCGGGATTATCTCGAACACCTCAGTACTAGTTACATGGGGGCAGAAGCCGACGACTGGCCAACTCTCAGATTTTATAAACGGTCGCACAGAAGGTAGTATTTTAAATTAACAAGCGTTGCATAGCGCAAATGAACTCGTTTCATATTGCAGGATCACATGAGTAAATTTATTAAAATATTACATCCTTAGCACATTCCTCCGCCACAAGGCGAGCACCCTTCAGGACATTGTCATAATACTTTTTGGGGTGGCAATGCTCCTTGCCCTCCGGTGGCCCCTCCTTCACCAGCTTTTCGGCGTCCAGCTTTGCCCAGTGCACCTTCGCCCGGGCAAAAGCCCTGCGCGCACCCTCGATGCAGACAGGCCGCTTTATGACTTCAAACCGTGGGCAGACATTCAAAAGCCGCCTCACCAGACCGAAGTAGCTACCAGGCAGAGGCTCACCAGGCCACATCCGGACTATAAGACCCCTCATGGCCTGTTAGGCCGCCTTGTGAAGCTCGACCAGGTTCTTCAACTGGTCGCTCAAGGGCATTGGGTGTTCGGTCCCAGTATACTAAGACCAGAACAACTTCTCCGTTGAGCTCCCCTCCTCGGCCCGGTAGAACTCCGCGGCATCCGACACACTGCGGGGTAGGTCTGCGAACGCTCCTGGAGAGCTCTGAACTCGGGTAAGTGAAAAGAAAGTTTCCTTCACATGCTTGCTTTGCATAATGAATGCCTTACCCGCCGCTATCTTCTTAACCGCCTCAATTTCCTGGAGGGCCTTTTGGGCTTCGGCCTTGGCTTGTTGTGCGCTTTCGAGGGCCTTCACAAGCTTGGACCCTTGCATCTTAGAGTCAAGCTCCAAGGACTCGTCTTTATTGACGAGAGCCTGGAGCTCTTGCTGCACCTCGCCTACTCGGGCCTCTTGTTTCTCTCGCTTGATGCACTCCTTGGCCGCTTTGTCTTCGGCCTCGGATAGCGCCTTCTGCAGGGCCGCCACTTCGGTCATGGCCCCTAGAAAAATTCATGACGATCCTATTATTCCAAAACCAAATTTTTTCTTTATCAATATTCAGACGGATTGTCACTTACCTTTGTTCTCTTCGAGCTCCCTCTTGGTAAGGCCGAGCTCTTCCTTGGACAGCTCAAGGCCCCGCTTCAGTGCGGTGACCTCCGCACTACGAGCGGCGGCGGCCAGCAGTGAAGCCTACTTATTCACATAGACACATTTTGATTAGACTCCTGCGATTATTATTAGATCCTCTATTCGGCCTTTCTTCGCGAACGCCAAACAGAGCATCAGGGGCTACTGTCTATGCTATAACATTTTCTTACAATTTGATTACTTACCTCAAAGCCAGTTAGGAGGCTGGCACAAACTTCAGTCAGTCCGCTCTTAGTGTACTGAACCTTCTTGACTACCGCACTCATAATAGCGCGGTGCTCTTTGTCAATGGAAGCGCCGTGAAGCACTACCAGCAAGTTGTCCGATGCCTCTGGATGGACAGAGGCCATCGGCACAGACGGCTTACCCGCCTTAGCGAGGGGTTGCTCGATGTAATCAGGAACCACTGAGGTTCCGCGCCAGATTCGCTTGGGGCTAGACTTGCTGCCCGGTGTTAGGGCCCTGAGGAGTCTTGCCCTCGGCGCCTAGCGCTCGAATGTCGCCTTTGGGCGCCCGAACTGTCTCCCTTGGTTCAGTTCCTTTGAGACAACACCTCGGCGTCGTCCGTAGGGCGGGGGGAGGAGACGGTCGGGAGTGAATCGTTGTTCATATCTGACGGGCCCAAAGAATCATCCGACGAAGATACATTGATATGGGCTCGGGACGGACTGCATAATCATGTTCGGTGTGATAAGAAGCAGTACTGTAAAACATACCTAGAATTATTATGGTACCCGGATACTCACGACTTCGCCAGGGGCTTGTCCCTGGGTAACCACTCCTCATCGCTGAGAGCGGCCGTCGTGGAGCAGTCCGGGAGGAGAGTCCTTCCCTTCTTGGACCCTTCGGCCTCTGCTACCTCTTGAGCACTGTGTTGGATTTCCCCGAAGAGGAGAGGATGATGCAGTAAAGTAGCGTAAGTATTTCCCTCAGTTTTTGAGAACCAAGGTATCAATCTAGTAGGAGGCCACGCACAAGTCCCTCGTACCTACACAAATCGATAGCTCCTCGCAACCAACGCGATTAGGGGTTGTCAATCCCTTCACGGTCACTTACGAGAGTGAGATCTGATAGAGATGATAGATAATATGTTTGGTATTTTTTATATATAGATGCAAAGTGAAAAGGTAAAAGGCAAAGTAAAAACAAAGCAAGTATAAAAGTGATGGAGATTGATATGATGAGAATAGACCCGGGGGCCATAGGTTTCACTAGTGGCTTCTCTCAAGAGCATAAGTATTCTATGGTGGGTGAAAAAATTACTGTTGAGCAATTGACAGAATGGAGCATAGTTATGAGTATATCTAGGTATGATCATGAATATAGGCATCACGTCCAAAACAAGTAGACCGAAACGATTCTGCATCTACTATTATTACTCCACTCATCAACCTCTATCCAGCATGCATCTAGAGTATTAAGTTAAAAACAGAGTAACGCCTTAAGCAAGATGACATGATGTAGAGGAATAAATTCATGCAATATGATGAATACTCCATCTTGTTATTCTCGATGGCAACAATACAATACGTGCCTTGCAACCCTTTCTGTCACTGGGTAAGGACACCGCAAGATTGAACCCATTGCAAGAACTACCAATCTAGTTGGCCAAACCAAACGGATAATTCAAAGAGACTTGCAAAGATAACCAATCATACATAAAATAATTCAGAGAAGATTCAAATATTATTCATAGATAAGCTGGATCATAAACCCATAATTCATCGATCTCAACAAACACACCGTAAAAAGAAGATTACACCGAATAGATCTCCATGAGAGAGGGGGAGAACATTGTATTGAGATCCAAAAAGAGAGAAGAAGCCATCTAGCTACTAGCTATGGACCCGAAGGTCTAAAGTAAACTACTCACACTTCATCGGAGGGGCTATGGTGATGATGTAGAAGCCCTCCATGGTGGATGCCCCCTCCGGCGGAGCTTCGGAACAGGCCCCAAGATGGGATCTCGTGAATACAGGAAGTTGCGGCGGTGGAGTTAGGTTTTGGCCCCGATGTCGATCGCTTGGGGGTACGTGAGGTATATATAGGAGGAAGGAGTACGTCGGTGGAGCAACAGGGGCCCACGAGGCGGGCGCGCCTAGGGGCGCGCCCCACCCTCGTGACCGCTCTGTTGTCCCTTGAGTAGGGTCCAAGCCTCCGGATCACGCTCGTGAGAAAATCACGTTTCAAGGTTCCATTCCGCTTGGACTCCGCTTGATATTCCGTTTCTTCAAACATCAAACAGCAAAAACAAAATTCTGGGTTGGGCCTCCGTTAATAGGGTAGTCCCAAAAATAATATAAAAGTGGAAAATAAAGCCCAATATAGTCCAAAACAGTAGATAAAGTAGCATGGAGCAATCAAAATTATAGATACGTTGGAGACGATCGGGCATCCCTAAGCTTAATTCCTGCTCGTCCTCGAGTAGGTAAATGATAAAAGAGAATTTTTGATGTAGAGGATACTTTGGCATAATTTCAATGTAAATCTTCTTAATTGTGGTATGAATATTCAGATCCCAAAGATTCAAGACAAAAGTTCATATTGACATAAAAATAATAATACTTCAAGCATACTAACTAAGCAATTATGTCTTCTCAAAATAACATGGCCAAAGAAAGTTATCCCTACAAAATCATATAGTCTGGCTATGCTCCGTCTTCCCCACACAAAATATTTAAATCATGCACAACCCCGATGACAAGCCAAGCAATTGTTTCATACTTTAACATTTTCAAAACTTTTTCAATCTTCACGCAATACATGAGCGTGAGCCATGGATATAGCACTATATGTGGAATAGAATGGTGGTTGACTGGTTGTAGAGAAGACAAAAGGAGGGAAGATAGTCTCACATCAACTAGGCGTATCAACGGGCTATGGAGATGCCCATCAATAGATATCAATGTGAGTGAGTAGGGATTGCCATGCAACGGATGCACTAGAGCTATAAGTATATGAAAGCTCAACAAAAGAAACTAAGTGGGTGTGCATCCAACTCGCTTGCTCACGAAGACCTAGGGCATTTGAGGAAGCCCATCATTGGAATAACAAGCCAAGTTCTATAATGAAAATTCCCACTAGTATATGAAAGTGACAAAATGAGAGACTCTCTATCATGAAGATCTTGGTGCTACTTTGAAGCACAAGTGTGGTAAAAGGATAGTAGCATTGTCCCTTCTCTCTTTTTTTTCTTTTTTTTTCTTTGGGACTTTTCTCTTTTTTATGGTCTCTTTTTTTCTTTTTTTCATTCTTTTTTTTTATTTTTCGTCCGGAGTCTCATCCCGACTTGTGGGGGAATCATGGTCTCCATCATCCTTTCCTCACTTGGGACAATGCTCTAATAATTATGATCATCACACTTTTATTTTTCTTACAACTCAACAATTACAACTCGATTCTTAGAACACAACATGACTCTATATGAATGCCTCCAGCGGTGTACCGGGATATGCAATGAAACATGAGTGACATGTATGAAAGAATTATGAACGGTGGCTTTGCCACAAATACGATGTCAACTACATGATCATGCTAGCAATATGACAATGATGGAGCGTGTCATAATAAACGGAACGGTGGAAAGTTGCATGGCAATATATCTCGGAATGGCTATGGAAATGCCATAATAGTTAGGTATGGTGGCTGTTGTGAGGAATATATATGGTGGGTGTATGATACCGACAAAAAGTGCGCGGTATTAGAGAGGTTAGCAATGGTGGAAGGATGGGAAAAAAGTGCGTATAATCCATGAACTCAACATTAGTCATAAAGAACTCATATACTTATTGCAAAAATCTAGAAGTTATCAAAGCAAAGTATTACGCGCATGCTCCTAGGGGGATATATTGGTAGGAAAAGACCATCGCTCGTCCCCGACCGCCACTCATAAGGAAGACAATCTGTAACATCCCAAAATTCTAAATTTTGGAATGTTATATTAAATAAATAACTATGCTTGATTGTCTGATTGTTGGAAACTGAGTGAAATTTGAAACTTTTGAAAGTTGAATGAGAGGGAATGAAATGACTTTCCCAAAACTTTCCCCTTTGCATTTTTGGATCCCAATTGAACTCAAGTTCATTTCAACACCAAAACCTAGAGTGAAGATGACATGACTTCTTCCATGTTGAAATGAAAAGGGTTTTGGGAAAAGATTTGAATTTCATTTGGGGATATTTCAAATTCAAAACTTTATGCAACTCAATGATTTTCATGAGGGAAGATAAAATGACTTCTTCAATTATATGAAATATGAGTTGAAGTTAAAAGAACCAAATTGAAAGTCATTGGAAGGTATTTTGAAACCCCTTTCAAATTTGGTATTATTTGGACTTTATTCAAATTATTTTCCTCCTAAAACAAATAAATGGAAATAGGGTAAAATGATTCCTTCAATGAAAAAATTAGGAGAAAATAAATTTGAAGTCATTTTGGTATTTTTAAAAATGATTTTATTGGATTTTATTAGGCAGAAACACTCTTTATTTTATTTAAATTTTGTGTATTTTATTTGAACTTGAAAAATAGTTCATGTTGTAAAAATCCTTTTTCCGATCATTTTGGTATATATATACCCTATATAAAATATTTATAGATAGGATTTTATTTTTGTTTTTGTTTTATTTTAAAAAAAATAAAGAAAACCCCCTCAGCGCCAGCCAGACCCTGCCCAGCCAGCCTGAACCCCATCTGCCGTGCCCACAACCAAATTTCACAAGGCCAATGAGCCGCCCAGCTCCCTCTCCTCCCTCGCCCGAAGGCGCTACGCGCCGGTCGACCGCTCCCTCCTCACCCCTCTCTCTCTCGCTGACCCGTGGGACCCGCCCCGTCTCCTTCCCCCCTCGCCCACGCCATCGAGCTCGCCGGAGATCGACCGGATCCCGAAGGATCCGGATCCCGATCGCCCGATCCCTTCCAAGCTCGCGGACCCCTGGCTATAAAGCCGAGCCCCTCCGCACCCCATTCCCCCTAGCCTCGCGGACCCCCTCTCTCTCCTCCCGAGCTCACGGAGTCCCGAGCACGCCACCGCCGCCAAAGTCGCCACGACGACGCCTAGTCCACCCCGACCCCCAACACCACCGAACCACCCCGTGCTCCTCAAGATCTCCTCGACGAGTCGCTGGAGCTCCCGACGCCTGACGCCAAGCACTCTCCGCCGCCCGCCCGCCGCTGGAGTCCGTAAGCCATGAAAGCCCCCCGTCTGATCTCAAATCGACGGCCCGATTAGAAGCCCTCAAGGGGTAGGTTTTATTTATAAAACCGCCGTTCGATCGGTTTAGTTTTAGTTAGGTTTATTTTTTTTAGGCCGGTTCGTTTTTAGTTAACCCTAGAGCCCGTTAGGCTATCTAACGCACAGGGCACAGTATAGGCCCATTAGGCCTTTTTCTTTTATTTTGATTTTTCTGTTTTTACAGAATAGTTTCTGTTTTCAAAATTTTATATCTTTTATTCTGTGTATCATTTTTAGTTGATTCTTTTTTGTTGGATTGAAAATTTTATGTAGTTTCTGTAGAATATATATTTAGCTATGTTAAAATAATTAAAATGTTTTAATATTGTTTTAGTCAGAATAGTAAATCTGCTATAACTTTAGTTAGAAAAATTATTTTTGCATGATTCTTTTGCCACCACTTTATTTTGACATTGCCAAACCCTAGAAATTAACTTTGGTATTTTAGGATTAATAAATAATTAGTTTTAGACAGAATCCTATTAATCCTAATTAATTAACTAGTTCCTGTTTTCCTATTAAATTAATTAGTAAATTAATTTATTTTTAACTTGTGATTAGTTATTCTAGGTTAGTTTCTGTCATTCTAGTAGATGAACTTTTATTTATAATTAATAAAAGTTTTAAATTATTTTCTTAATGGAAATTGGATTAGGCCTAAAATGAGTTTTATAATAGCTTTTAAATTAATTCTTTTTGATCCTAGTTGCTTAGTGAATCCTTTTCTGTTTAGTTAACCTAAAACCATGACTAGGTTGTTTTTGAAAAATTTTGTTATATAAAAACTATTTTAGCTATTGTTTGGAGTAGGAAAAACTTTGAATTGGTTACTTTGAGTTTTTCCTTTTGGATTTGGTTTTGATTGTTTTGTTGTGTTACTTTTGTTATGTTGTGTTATGTGATCCTATTGCTATGTGCTTATTATAGTTATTGTTTCCCTCGGTAGAATTTCCGGAGTGCGAAGATTGCTACTACGAAACCCTAGTTTTTCGAAGATCGTCAACAAGGCAAGTTCACTTTGACCATGTTTTTCTTACCTATGTTTTATTGCATTTAGTGGCACCTTTGCAACCACCCTCAGAGTGTTATTGAAATCCTTGTAGTTGAGTAGTATGCATGAGGTAGGAACCCATCACCCTGTTACCAAGCCCGGACGTTATTTCTTTTAATGCTACGCTATAGTAGACGGGGTTTGGTATGAGTGCACGGGAGTGGTGTGAGAATGGAGGATCCTACGTCAATGACAACAACTCCATGATGGAATCTGCAAGGACTGCATCTTCAAGACCTCAAGACTTCAAGACTCGAGACAGGATTTCAATACACACTCTTTGGGTGAAGGACGGTTGACGGGCAGCCCTCGAGAAACCAGTGGTTGGCCGGGATGCATGGAGAAGCGCCATGACATCTTGCGGAATGCTTCACCCAGACTCAAAGAGACGGAAGAATACTTCACGCCCGGAAGCTTACCTGTGCAACCGCAAGTCATTATGGGCTCGCTTGGTTGACCTTAGTTGTGACTCTGGCTGGGACGGTACTAGCAGATGTAGAACTACGGTAGGATTGGATGGGTACCGGACAAGTGGTCGAGGAACTCTTTGGAAGACCATGTTTGGTCATCTTGTTCTCAAACACCTCAAGTGCGAGAACGTAAAGAGAGGATCGAATCTTGCGGGTAAAGTGTAAAACCTCTGCAGAGGGTTATAAACCTAATCGATTAGCCGTGTCCCGATTACGGACAATTTGAGCCTCTGGACTTGGATCTATCTCGGAACTCTCAACACCGGATTGATAACTTAATTGTGGGCAACATATGATGATTTTGGGTTATGAGACATCGGTTGGCGGAACCATGTCATGATAGAAAACTCCTTAGTATAGACTTCATTCTATTCCTTTGATGTAGGTAAAATAAAACTAGCTTTTATGCAAACAAAACTCAGATACAGAGCCATAAAGCCATACTGCATATAGTATAGTTTATCATCTGTTTTTCTCATATTGTGATCTTGCGGTACATTCAATGTCTTGACCTACACGGCTGCAACGTATCATGTTGCAGATATTTCCTCGACGAGTAAGAGTTACGATACAGGTTACGGTCTACACTCAACCTGCCGATGGCGTTGATGGGACTCCACACCCGCTTGATTGTTTCCGCTGATTATTATGAGGTATATATCATTTTACGTTATTTATACATGTGATTGCACTTTGATATATACATTGATGTACTGTGTGCAAAGATACCGATCCGAGGATGGCATAGTAACACATAGGCTTGACCGTCGAGGTCGGGTCGCTCTGAGAGATGGTATCGAGCACATGTTGACTGTAGGACGTGACCCTAGAAATCGGAAAGCCCCTTGGACAGGATATCTCAAAAACTTTATTCACAAAAAGACTCTTACTTCTCATCTTTTCTGATTTTATCAAATTGACCCTCTCACCTCAAATAGTTAGAATATACCCCTTATCCTTTGATCACCCTGAGGATCAACTGAAGACGCTCCAAGAAGGATTTGATATCGGAGAACTGATGACCCTTTCAGAGTAAAGAGGATTTCACCATGTATTAGAAGCTAGAACAGTTGAAGACTCCGAAGACTTGAAGGATCTGAAGAATTACTTGACCTTTAGAAGACCAAACCCCTGCTATACACCTACGTTAGATGCGATGATTTGTGAGCTGTCATTTGTTTGATGTTTTCCGACAGCCACAAAGTAAAACCCGTTTCTTCCAAAACTATTGTTTGTATTGTGTGTATATCCCTCCCCGCCTCTCTCTCATCTCACCCTAAAACCCTTGGACCCCATAGATGATGAATGAAGTTGGACTGATATTCTCCGGATCAAGACTCAGCCCGAGGCGTAGCTATGGATGCGAACATGGAAACCCACTTGGAGCAATTTGGTTTCAAGGAAGTATGAGGTCCAATACGCTCTTCAGTACTTTACAGAAAGTGCTGCAACCTGGTGGAAAATGCATCAAGCCATACAGGGAGTTAAAGGAGCAAGAACTTGGGAGGAATTCAAGAAGACCACGATGAGATCACGCCTCATCCGGAAGCACTATGATAACCCAAGAAGAGACCTTGTGCTGCAAGATTTATGGAGAAATAGGACACACCAGGAGGAACACAAGGATGGATGCCCTCATTGTGAGGAGAAACACCCGGTGAGGAATGCCCAACTAGCTGTGTGACTTGCTTCTGTGTGAAGGAACCACCCACTACCCGGTGCAGTGTCACCTTTACTCCACGGTGCAACAAACTATTCCGAAGCAGGAAGATGGAATGAAAGAAGCCCTCAAGGAAGATCTAGAAGAACCAGTAATGACTGAAAGTGTTGACGACCTGGATGGAGAAGGTCTCAACAGATTTTACTCCAATGCCTGCTATTCATGTGGAGAAGAAGGACATTTTTCACAGTATTGCACCAAGGAAAGGAAAGAGTATCCGGGATACTTCCCGACGGAAGCAATAGAGTTTGATCCACTGGGAATAGAAGGTTTGATCAGAACGAAGAAACCCAGGAAGAGAAAACAAAGACACCCTCAGAACAACCCAATTTCTGCAAATAGGGACAAGAGTCATATTACCTGTTTTGAATGTAAGGACGTCGGGCATTATGCCAATCATTGTCCCGAAAGGAAGCAAGGAACTCAAGGAGCAGGCACCATCTTCAAGAAGCCCAAAGACTTATCGAAAGTCATCTGTTTTCGCTGCAAGGGAGCAGGACATTATGCCACTAAATGTTCCGACAAGACGAAAGCTGGAGCTGAGTAGTTGGAATTTTGGTTATGGATAATAAGAGTAGTAGAAAGCAACTTCCTTTTCATGAGCTCAATGAGTTGAGTTATGTAATAGATTTCTCAGAGTTTGTAATAGTTCATGACTCAATAAAGTTGTAATGTCACACGCTGTAAAGCTTTAAGGAGTTGTCATATTTTATCTTGGAAATTAATATTCTTGATGAACATGGAAGAAGGTGAGTTGTGACGCATAAACAGGAAATTGGAAATTGAGTTTGAAGTTTTGTTTGGATGATATGAATGTGTGCCCCAGGAGATAAGTACCTTACTCTGAGCATCATTCTGTTTCACCAACTGCAGATGACGACCCTTTACGAATCTTTCCTTAAAGGTCCGGAAACCATCATGACCCTGACAAGTGATCATGATTACCCGAAGATCCTGAAGGACATGATGAAGCATATTCACCTTGAAGGAGATGCAGTCTACAAAGGCTACCCCTTCATGCATAAGGGAGTGGAACTTTGGTATGTGGAGGTACACCTCCACCGTGTGAAAGGAGTTTGCCCAAAGAGGATGGGGCATTACTTCTTCATTTCACGTGTGCCACAAGCAATTTTCTTCGATGCTGTTCGTGAAGCAGCCATGGAAGCCATACGTCAGATCGGAGAAATACTTGAAGCAAGACTCCGTCATACTCAGGAATACCTAAGTGAAGTGCATACGGAGATGATGGAGGTGAAGCTCAAGGCCACCACAATGAAACAGAAGATTGAAGAATTCAAGGCACATGTCGCACAATTCCAGTGGGACTGAAGAATCCTCGAGAAGGATAAATAAATAAAGTGGAAGTAATGTCTGACCATACCGAACCATGTGGGTGGCAGCATTTGTAATAAACTTTTTGGAAATTTGGATTCACGAAAAATGATTAAGGATGTAATGAAAGATTGATATGAGAATAATGAGATGTTATGGATAAACTTGTGCATTATGGTCATAGTACTCTATAAAACCACAGGATCAATGAAGAAAGAAATGTGTTATCCATGACGGTCCATAGTAGGAAGCTGGACAAAATAAGTTGGAATTTTGTTTTTGATATGATGAAGGAACAGAGTACTACTGGATTTAAAGGAGGTGTAATATGGAACAAGAGAGTTACTCCAAGGATGAAGTTAAAGCTGCACTAGTGTTGAAGTGGGCCATAACCCACAGGCCCAGGATTTTGAAAAGGAACGGATGTAACCTTGATAAAGGAATAAAACTTGGAAGAATCAGTGATCCACTCAGCATACGTTTCGTAGGAGGTTACGCAAAAAAAAACTAAGAGTGGTGAAGTAACGATAGATGTTTTTGTTTGGCTTGCAGAAACCATGGATTTACTCGAACCCAATTCGAGGACAAGAGAAATTCTGCAATGCTTGTGAGTATGACCGAGTGTTAGAATACGAGATTCGCTAAACCTTATACAGGGTAATGATCTGGGTGCGGAATGGATTGATCACCATACCGACTTACTCGTATCTTTCGCTCCTGCTATTTGGAATGGTAAATCTGAGAGACTTACCCATAGTAAAGTGACGACGCTCGTTGAAGCCTTGCTTAAGCCTTAGAGTGGTATGAAGATAAACCCATATACATGGCAGTTGTTGCCAAACGTAGGTTATACGATGAGGTTCAACCCAGACCCGTTTTCTGCAGGAGAAACCATAAATTGTAGACCACCATGAGTATTTCGATAGCTGTCTAGAATGGACACGGACCTATCAGCTAAGAAGATCCAGTCTCTGACGAACCACAACTTTGACGAACCGACCCAAGCTTTTGAGGAAAACTCTATGCTTCAGACAGAAGAGCTTTAAAGAAGGAGCTATTGTAAGATATGTGAAGAGACATACATTGTCAGCCCTTCAGAGGAAATATCTGAGTTTATTGGAACCATGACCTTGTTTTTAAGTGTGGTAGCACCCCTGACCTTTCTGACCAACACATTTGCTAGGAGACCCCCAACCCCTAACCTTTTCTTGCTAGCCTCTTCGAATCTCGAGGACGAGATTCATTTTAAGTGTGGTAGGTTTGTAACAACCCAAAATTCTAAATTTTGGAATGTTATATTAAATAAATAACTATGCTTGATTGTCTGATTGTTGGAAACTGAGTGAAATTTGAAACTTTTGAAAGTTGAATGAGAGGGAATGAAATGACTTTCCCAAAACTTTCCCCTTTGCATTTTTGGATCCCAATTGAACTCAAGTTCATTTCAACACCAAAACCTAGAGTGAAGATGACATGACTTCTTCCATGTTGAAATGAAAAGGGTTTTGGAAAAGATTTGAATTTCATTTGGGGATATTTCAAATTCAAAACTTTATGCAACTCAATGATTTTCATGAGGGAAGATAAAATGACTTCTTCAATTATATGAAATATGAGTTGAAGTTAAAAGAACCAAATTGAAAGTCATTGGAAGGTATTTTGAAACCCCTTTCAAATTTGGTATTATTTGGACTTTATTCAAATTATTTTCCTCCTAAAACAAATAAATGGAAATAGGGTAAAATGATTCCTTCAATGAAAAAATTAGGAGAAAATAAATTTGAAGTCATTTTGGTATTTTTAAAATGATTTTATTGGATTTTATTAGGGCAGAAACACTCTTTATTTTATTTAAATTTTTGTGTATTTTATTTGAACTTGAAAAATAGTTCATGTTGTAGAAAATCTTTTTCGATCATTTTGGTATATATATACCCTATATAAAATATTTATAGATAGGATTTTATTTTTGTTTTGTTTTATTTTAAAAAATAAAGAAAACCCCCTCAGCGCCACCAGACCCCCAGCCCAGCCAGCTGAACCCCCACCGCAGCCCACCAGGCGCCCCACCAGGCGCCAGCCAACAGCCCAGCCCCCCCTCCTCCCCTCGCCTGGCGCCTCGCCACGGTCGACCGCCTCCTCCTCACCCCTCTCTCTCGCTGACCCATGGGACCCGCCCCGTCTCCTTCCCCCCTCGCCCACGCCATCGAGCTCGCCGGAGATCTACCGGATCCCGAAGGATCCGGGATCCCCCGATCGCCCGATCCCTTCGAAGCTCGCGGACCCCCAGGCTATAAAGCCGAGCCCTCCGCACCCCATTCCCCCTAGCCTCGCGGACCCCTCTCTCTCCTCCCGAGCTCACGGAGTCCCGAGCACGCCACCGCTGCCAAAGTCGCCACGACGACGCCTAGTCCACCCCGACCCCCAACACCACCGAACCACCCCGTGCTCCCTCAAGATCTCCCGACGAGTCGCCGGAGCTCCCGACGCCAGACGCCTCAAGCACTCTCGCCGCCGCCGCCGCCGCTGAGTCCGTAAGCCGAAAGCCCCCGTCCGATCTCAAATCGACGGCCCCGATTAGAAGCCCCCGAAGGGGTCGGTTTTATTTATAAAACCGGCCGGTTCCGATCGGTTTAGTTTTAGTTAGGTTTATTTTTTTTAGGCCGGTTCGTTTTTAGTTAACCCTAGAGCCCGTTAGGCTA
The DNA here is from genome assembly GCA_021605205.1 of Aegilops longissima. NCBI lineage: Eukaryota > Viridiplantae > Streptophyta > Magnoliopsida > Poales > Poaceae > Aegilops > Aegilops longissima. The sequence continues at coordinate 52,384,098 of CM038681.1, read as the reverse complement.
TCTAACGCACAGGGCACAGTATAGGCCCATTAGGCCTTTTTCTTTTATTTTGATTTTTCTGTTTTTACAGAATAGTTTCTGTTTTCAAAATTTTATATCTTTTATTCTGTGTATCATTTTTAGTTGATTCTTTTTTTGTTGGATTGCAAATTTTATGTAGTTTCTGTAGAATATATATTTAGCTATGTTAAAAATAATTAAAAATGTTTTAATATTGTTTTAGTCAGAATAGTAAATCTGCTATAACTTTAGTTAGAAAAATTATTTTTGCATGATTCTTTTTGCCACCACTTTATTTTGACATTGCCAAACCCTAGAAATTAACTTTGGTATTTTAGGATTAATAAATAATTAGTTTTAGACAGAATCCTATTAATCCTAATTAATTAACTAGTTCCTGTTTTCCTATTAAATTAATTAGTAAATTAATTTATTTTTAACTTGTGATTAGTTATTCTAGGTTAGTTTCTGTCATTCTAGTAGATGAACTTTTATTTATAATTAATAAAAGTTTTAAATTATTTTCTTAATGGAAATTGGATTAGGCCTAAAATGAGTTTTATAATAGCTTTTAAATTAATTCTTTTTGATCCTAGTTGCTTAGTGAATCCTTTTCTGTTTAGTTAACCTAAAACCATGACTAGGTTGTGTTAGAAAATTTTTGTTATATAAAAACTATTTTAGCTATTGTTTGGAGTAGGAAAAACTTTGAATTGGTTACTTTGAGTTTTTCCTTTTGGATTTGGTTTTGATTGTTTTGTTGTGTTACTTTTGTTATGTTGTGTTATGTGATCCTATTGCTATGTGCTTATTATAGTTATTGTTTGCCTCGGTAGAATTTCCGGAGTGCGAAGATTGCTACTACGAAACCCTAGTTTTTCGAAGATCGTCAACAAGGCAAGTTCACTTTGACCATGTTTTTCTTACCTATGTTTTATTGCATCTAGTGGCACCTTTGCAACCACCCCTCAGTAGTGTTATTGAAATCCTTGTAGTTGAGTAGTATGCATGAGGTAGGAACCCATCACCCTGTTACCAAGCCCGGGACGTTATTTCTTTTAATGCTACGCTATAGTAGACGAGGTTTGGTATGAGTGCACGGGAGTGGTGTGAGAATGGAGGATCCTACGTCAATGACAACAACTCCATGATGGAATCTGCAAGGACTGCATCTTCAAGACCTCAAGACTTCAAGACTCGAGACAGGATTTCAATACACACTACTGGGTGAAGGACGGTTGACGGGCAGCCCTGGAGAAACCAGTGGTTGGCCGGGATGCATGGAGAAGCGCCATGACATCTTGCGGAATGCTTCACCCAGACTCAAAGAGACGGAAGAATACTTCACGCCCGGAAGCTTACCTGTGCAACCGCAAGTCATTATGGGCTCTGGCTTGGTTGACCTTAGTTGTGACTCTGGCTGGGACGGTACTAGCAGATGTAGAACTACGGTAGGATTGGATGGGCACTGGTGGTCAGAGGAACTCTTTGGAAGACCATGTTTCGGTCATCTTGTTCTCAAACACCCTGAAGTGCGAGAACGTAAAGAGAGGGATCGAATCTTGCGGGTAAAGTGTACAAACCTCTGCAGAGGGTTATAAACCTAATCGATTAGCCGTGTCCCCGGTTATGGACAATTTTGAGCCTCTGGACTTGGATCTATCTCGGAACTCTCAACACCGGATTGATAACTTAATTGTGGGCAACATATGATGATTTTGGGTTATGAGACATCGGTTGGCGGAACCATGTCATGATAGAAAACTCCTTAGTATAGACTTCATTCTATTCCTTTGATGTAGGTAAAATAAAACTAGCTTTTATGCAAACAAAACTCAGATACAGAGCCATAAAGCCATACTGCATATAGTATAGTTTATCATCTGTTTTTCTCATATTGTGATCTTGCCGGTACATTCAATGTACTGACCTACACGGCTGCAACGTATCATGTTGCAGATATTTCCTCGACGAGTAAGAGTTACGATCTGAGGTTACGGTCTACACTCAACCTGCCGATGGCGTTGATGGGACTCCACACCCGTTTGATTGTTTCCGCTGATTATTATGAGGTATATATCATTTTACGTTATTTATACATGTGATTGCACTTTGATATATACATTGATGTACTGTGTGTGCCAGCATACTGATCCAGGGATGGCATAGTAACACAGAGGCTTGACCGTCTGAGGTCGGGTCGCTACACAATCAATAAATAAATCATGCTCCGAGTTCATCGCATAACGGTTCACCATACGTGCATGCTACGAGAATCACAAACTTCAACACAAGTATTTCTTAGATTCACAACTACTCAACTAGCATGAATCTAATATCACCATCTTCATATCCCAAAACAATTATCAACCATCAAATTTTCTTAGTATTCAACGCACTCAAAAGAAAGTTTCACATATCTTGAATACCAAGTATATTAATATTAAGCAAATTACCATGCTATTAACGACTCTCAAAATAATCTAAGTGAAGCACGAGAGATCAATAGTTTCTTTAAAACAAATCCACCACCGTGCTCTAAAAGATCTAAGTGAAGCACTAGAGCAAAAATTATCACGCTCAAAAGATATAAGTGAAGCACAATGAGCAAAACTATCAAGCTCAAAAGATATAAGTGAAGCACATAGAGTATTCTATCAAATTACAATTTATGTATGGCTCTCTCAAAAGGTGTGTACAGCAAGGATGATTGTGGTAAACTAACAAGCAAAGACGCAAATAATACAAGACGCTCCAAGCAAAACACATATCATGTGGTGAATAAAAATATAACTCCAAGTAAATTACCTATGGAAGTAGACGAAAGAGGGGATGCCTACCGGGGCATCCCCAAGCTTTGACTTTTTGTTGGATTATCTTGGGGGTGCCATGGGCATCCCCAATATTAGGCTTTTGCCACTCCTTGTTCCATAATCCATCAAAAGAATTCACCCAAAACTTGAAAACTTCACAACACAAAACTCAATAGAAATCTCGTGAGCTCCGTTAGAGAAAGAAAACAAAAGAATACTTTAAGGTACTGTAATGAACTCATTCTTTATTTATATTAGTGTTAAACCTACTGTATTCCAACTTCCCTATGGATTATAAATTATTTTACTAGCCATAGATTCATCAAAATAAGCAAACAACACACGATAAACAGAATCTGTCAAAAACAGAACAGTCTGTAGTAATCTGTAACTAACGCAAACTTCTGGAACACAAGAAATTATACCAAAATTACAAGACCTAGACAATTTGTTTATTTATCAGCAGAAATTGGAATCAGTATTTTATCACGTTCTGGTGATTTTTAATAATTCGGGCACTGAGCGCAAAGTTTCTGGAAATTACAGCAAGATCAAATAACTATCATCCAAGAAGATCCAATAGGTATAGCTTGGCACAAACACTAATTAAAACATAAAACCACATATAAACAGAGGCTAGATGGATTATTTATTCCTAAACAGAAGCAAAAACAAAAAAAAACTAAAAATAAAATTGGGTTGCCTCCCAACAAGCGCTATCATTTAACGCCCCTAGCTAGGCATAAAAGCAAGGATAGATCTAGGTATTGCCATCTTTGGTAGGCAATTCTTCAATGAGGCATCTACCTTCTTTAGAATTTTCTTTCTTTCTAGTGATTGTCACATTTTTAGGAAAAAGATCAAAAAATTCATTCATAGCAAATGGTTCCTTAATGATGGCAAAAAAATTGGGATGAACACTTATAGATTTAAGATCCGCAGTTTCCTCCTTAGATGATGCACCCTTATTCTTAGGAACATAAATAAGCTTAGTATTTTTAGTAGACGAACTTGGAGTGTTTTTTACGGAAGAAAAAGCGGTTCCCAAGTTGGTAATAATACCCTCAAGTTTATCGATTCTTGTGGAATCTAGATTTATTTTCTCATTAACTATGGGTTCTTTTTCTTTAATATTTTTCAAAGTCATTCCTACCTTAGATCCATATTGGGTAATTTGATTGTGGATCTTTTTATCAAGATTTTCAATTGATTCAATGGTAGCAACTTTATTCTCAATAATTTCAAGCCTTTGCATAACATGCTCCAAAGTTAACATAGTTTCATTAACCAAAAGAGGCGGTGAGCCAAATAAATCTATTAAAGCATTATAAGAATCAAAAGTATGGCTACCCAAGAAATTCCCTCCGGTAATGGTATCAAGGATATATCTATACCAAGGATTAGCACCTACGTAAAAATTACGAAGAAGAACTAAAGTAGATTGCTTCCTGGTAGATCTATTTTGAGCAAATTCTATACCAAGCGTCTTTTAGATTTTCTCCCTCATTTTGCTTAAAATTTAGAACTTCATTCTCGGGAGATAACAGAGAAGATATGAGACTAGTCATGACGACAAGCAAGCAAACTAACACACGAGCAAACAAGCGGACGAGGAAGATGCAACGGGAAAAAGAGGAGGAGATTGGGAAAGAGAGGGCGAATAAAACGGCAAGGGTGAAGTGGGGGAGGGGAAAACGAGAGGCAAATGGCAAATAATGTAATGTGAGAGATAGGTATTGTGATAGGTACTTGGTATGGTTGACTTTTGCGTAGACTCCCTGGCAACGGCGCCAGAAATCCTTCTTGCTACCTCATGAGCACTGCGTTGGATTTCCCCGAAGAGGAGAGGATGATGCAGTAAAGTAGCATAAGTATTTCCCTCAGTTTTTGAGAACCAAGGTATCAATCCAGTAGGAGGCCACGCACAAGTCCCTCGTACCTGCACAAATCGATAGCTCCTCGCAACCAACACGATTAGGGGTTGTCAATCCCTTCACGGTCACTTACGAGAGTGAGATCTAATAGAGATGATAGATAATATGTTTGGTATTTTTGATATATAGATGCAAAGTGAAAAGTTAAAAGGCAAAGTAAGAACAAAGCAAGTATAAAAGTGATGGAGATTAATATGATGAGAATAGACCCAGGGGCCATAGGTTTCACTAGTGGCTTCTCTCAAGAGCATAAGTATTCTACGGTGGGTGAACAAATTACTGTTGAGCAATTGACAGAATTGAGCATGGTTATGAGTATATCTAGGTACGATCATGTATATAGGCATCACGTCCAAAACAAGTAGACCGAAACGATTATGCATCTACTACTATTACTCCACTCATCGACCGCTATCCAGCATGCATCTAGAGTATTAAGTTAAAAACAGAGTAACGCCTTAAGCAAGATGACATGATGTAGAGGAATAAATTCATGCAATATGATGAATACTCCATCTTGTTATCCTCGATGGCAACAATACAATACGTGCCTTGCAACCCTTTCTGTCACTGGGTAAGGACACCACAAGATTGAACCCAAAGCTAAACACTTCTCCCATTGCAAGAACTACCAATCTAGTTGGCCAAACCAAATGGATAATTCGAAGAGACTTGCAAAGATAACCAATCATACATAAAAGAATTCAGAGAAGATTCAAATATTATTCATAGATAAGCTGGATCATAAACCCATAATTCATCGGTCTCAACAAACACACCGCAAAAAGAAGATTACATCGAATAGATCTCCACGAGAGAGGGGGAGAACATTGTATTGAGATCCAAAAAGAGAGAAGAAGCCATCTAGCTACTAGCTATGGACCCGAAGGTCTGAAGTAAACTACTCACACTTCATCGGAGGGGCTATGGTGATGATGTAGAAGCCCTCCGTGGTGGATGCCCCCCGCGGAGCTCCGAACAGGCCCCAAGATGGGATCTCGTGGATACAGGAAGTTGCGGTGGTGGAATTAGGTTTTGGCCCGTGTCGATCGCTTTGGGGTGCGAGGTATATATAGGAGGAAGGAGTGCGTCGGTGGAGCAACAGGGGCCCACGAGGCAGGGGCGCCCTAGGGGCGCGCCCCACCCTCGTGACCGCCTCTGTTGTCCCTTGGAGTAGGGTCAAAGTCTCCGGATCACGCTCGTGAGAAAATCACGTTTCAAGGTTTCATTCCGTTTGGACTCCGTTTGATATTCCGCTTCTTCAAACACCGAAATAGGCAAAAAACAGCATTTCGGGCTGGGCCTCCGGTTAATAGGTTAGTCCCAAAAATAATATAAAAGTGGAAAATAAAGCCCAATATAGTCCAAAACAATAGATAAAGTAGCATGGAGCAATCAAAATTATAGATACGTTGAGACGACGCCTCCCCGATGGGGCAGCCTTCCTTTTCTTGTCCTCCCGTGCTGGGAACTTTCCTCTTCCTCCTCCTCGTTTTGTGGGAGGAGGCGCCGGTGTTTTTTGGACGATGAGTCCGATATAACCTTGCGCCAGAGACCCTTCCTGGTCCCCGCGGCCTTCTTCTTGGCCTTCTTCTCTGGCACCTCATAAGGCGCCGGAACCAGCATCTCCGTTAGGAGAGCATCCGCTGGATCCTCGGGCAGGGGGGCTGGACAATCGATCTGCTCCATTGTCGCTACCCAGTCTTGTTAAATGGTGTGGAGGCTTAGATCCGTGCATGGTTATACTGGGGAAAAGAACATATTATGAGATATAGAAGACTTACCGAATTGGCAGGACGCTTTGTGCTGAGTCCGCGGTCCTCGGTAAGGGGAGGAGGTACCTCGGCGCCCTTGAACATCACCTTCCAGACGTCCTTGTGCGTCGTGTCGAAGAGCTCTCGCAGCGTCTGGTGCTCGGCCGGGTCGAACTCCCACAAATTGAATGCCCGTCTTTGACACGGGAGGATCCGGCGGAAGAGCATGACTTGGACCACGTTGACAAGCTTAATTTTCTTGCTCATCATGTTTCTGACACAGATCTGGAGTTCGGTCAGCTCCACCGATGAACCCTAGGATAGGCCCTTCTCTTTCCAGGAAGTGAGACACATGAGGATTCAGGATCGAAATTCGGGGGCCGCCACCCAGTTGGTGTCGCGTGGCTCGGTGATGTAGAACCACCCCGATTGCCACCCCTTCACGGTCTCCACATAGGAGCCTTCGAGCCAGGCGACGTTGGGCATTTTACCCACCATGGCGCCTCCGCACTCCGCCTGCTGACCGACTACCACCTTTGGATTCATGTTGAAGGTCTTCAGCCATAGGCCGAAGTGGGGCTTGATGCGAAGGAAGGCCTCACACACGACGATAAACGCCGAGATGTTGAGGATGAAGTTAGGGGCCAGATCATGGAAGTCCAGCCCATAGTAAAACATGAGCCCGCGGACAAACGGGTGGAGGGGAAATCCCAGTCCGCGGACGAAGTGGGTAAGAAATACGACCCTCTCATGGGGTTCTGGAGTAGGAATGATCTGCCCCGCATCTGGTAGCCGGTGCGTGATATCCGCGGCCAGGTATCTGGCTCCCCGTAGCTTTGTAATGTCCTCCTCCGTAACGGAGGAGACCATCCACTTGCCTCCCGCTCCGGACATGCTTGGAGTGGTTTGAGGAGAAAATGTGAACTTGGGTGCTCGAGCTCAAGTGCGCAAGAATGGATGAGCAAGGAGGAAGAGGGCGTGGGTGAAAAAAATATGAATCCTTGTCTCTTTATAAGGGCGGAAGGAGCTATGCGCCTCCCCACCTGCCTGGTAAAATCGCTTATTCCCCAAGCGCCGTAATTGATGGCGCGGTTAGGTTACCCACATCCGTATTGATAAGAATCCCGTGATAAGGGGACACGATCTCTGCTTCGACAAGGCATGCCAAGAAAACCGCCTCACAATATGTGCAGTGGCTGGTTGTGAAAAACGTTTCGAATAATGACCAGGCCGCGGTGTGATGTCATGCTGCAAAATGTGTCAGCAAATTAGATTTGTGGAAATATTATTCTTTCTACGATGGTATGTGGAATTTGTTTTGCAGAGCCGGACACTATCCTTGTGTTCAAAATCTTCTATGGAGTATTCGGCGGAAGAACCCGCCTTGCAATGCCGAAGAAAATCTGCACGCCGGACTCATCGTCATTAAAGCCTGGTTCAGGGGCTACTGAGGGAGTCCTGGATTGGGGGGGGGGGGGGTCCTCGGATAGTCAGACTATATCCTTTGGCCTGGTTGTTGGACTATGAAGATACAAGATTGAATACTTCGTCCCGTGTCCGGATGGGACTCTCCTTGGAGTGGAAGGCAAGCTTGGCAATACAGATATGTAGATCTCCTGCCTTGTAACCGACTCTGTGTAACCTTAGCCCCCTCCGGTGTCTATATAAACCGGAGGGTTTAGTCCGTAGGATGACAACAATCATACCATAGGATAGCTTCTAGGGTTTATCCTCTACGATCTCGTGGTAGATCAACTCTTGTAATACTCATATCATCAAGATCAATCAAGCAGGAAGTAGGGTATTACCTCCATCGAGAGGGCCCGAACCTGGGTAAGCATCGTGTCCCCCGCCTCCTGTTACCATTTGCCTTAGACGCACAGTTCGGGACCCCCTACCCGAGATCCGCCGGTTTTGACACCGACAAGTGCCCCTCGCAATGTAAATAGCTCCGGCATTGCGAGGGATGGTGAGGTAGCTTCAATGTGTGGAATATACGGCGTGAGAAAGCGAGGTCAATAGAGAGACATATAGATAGAGAGACAAAGTGAGTGTGGTCCGACATTCATGGAACAAATATATATGCTCTGGAGAGATATTATCCGATTGAGCTTTTGGCAAGGGTGAGGGCTGTAAGATAGAGCTTGAGAGATGATCCAGTCACAGACGTGTAGATATATTTTGTGTGTGGGAGGATGCAAGGTCAATCGATCAGATAGGTTCGTCGTGCGATCGGAAGAGTGAGACGGGTTGGAGAGAGTGACCTAGATAGACAATGTGCGTGAGAGAGTATACAATGTGAATAAGTCGAATTGGGCTCAAACATGGTGATATATCGTTTTTGTCCGAGAAAGAGCGAGGTCAATCAAGACATACAAAGAGAGAGAGAGAGAGAGAGAGAGAGGGAGAGAGAGGGAGAGGGAGAGAGAGAGAGCGTGGCCCTCCATGAGGTCGAAAGAGTGGGGGCGGCTTCGATGGATTGACCTAGATAGATAATCTATGTGAGAAAGTATAGAGGGTGTCGATCGAGGCCCGAACAGGGAGATATATCATTTGTGTGTGAAAGAAAACGAGGTTAAACGAGACTCAGGTAAAGAGAGCAAGATTGAGCGAGTGTGGCCCGCCGTGTGGGAGAAAGAGTGAGACAGTCTCGAGGGAGTGACATAGATAGACAACGTGCATGCGTGCGCACGAGAGGTTGGGGGGCTAGATAGGCAATGCATGTATTTAGCGCGAGAGGGTGAGAGGGAGAGGGAGAGAGAGAGCTCGGCATGGGGTGCAATGGAGGGTGTGTGAGGTAAATAAATTTTATAACAGAGTGGAAAAAGGGGGTTGTCTACTTGAGAGAGTTAGAGATCGAAACATTGAGAGAAAGAATGGATGTGTGTTGGAAACTGATAGCTTCCTAAGGTGGTTAGGAGAGGAAGATTGACCGATACAGGAAGTATGTAGCGTAAAAGGGGGGTTAAAACAACATTTGAATGTAGATAGTACGAGACTTAATATCGATGTTTCAATTCGGTGTACATTGTAAGATTTGAACTGAGGACCATGCATATGGGTAATTATTTCGAATTCGTGCCGTACTAGGTTTCAAAAAGTTGACATTGACTCGATTTGTTGTGCTATTTTGTAGGTCATATGTTTGAATCCATCCAAAAGTTTTCTCACTACCATGGTGTTCATCATATACATACGAATTTATATTTAAAAAGTAGCATGGATACAGTGAAATGCGAAATCCACGTTAGAATTGGAGATCGCTATGTGACACACACACTCTAATTCAAATAACTAATTATGTGACACACACTCTAATCCACGTTAGCGTGGATACCGTTTCGATTTTTTTCAAATAACTCATCATTAATTAATTTATAGTATCACGTTTCGAATGACTAATTATTGCAAGGAAAACACGGGCATGGTAATACATACAGATTCGTTTGCAAATGAAAGAAGATTCGTTTGCATTCTCAAATGTAGGCGCACCAGTGGTCGTGGTAATAAATGGTCGTCGGCGTGTCGGACGGACGCAGTAGCACCCAGCCACCCACCCACTCCCTCACTCCCCCCCCAAAAAAAAGGACAACGACAAAATAAGTTCGCTCTTCCACGTTTCGGATTGAAATATCTAGCGGCCCCAATTCCAGCACTGCAAAATCTCCCTTCTCCACTGTCCCCTTCCGCGCCCAGATTGCTCAAATCCCTAATTCGCTGCCAACCCAAGCAAAGTTCGAATCGCCCCTCGTCTCGTCTCTTTCCCCACCTCTGTGCTAGACGAAGGTCGCGCTTCACCACCGCACCGGAGCTACCTCATCTACGCCCTCGTCCACTGCACCGGGTGATCCACTGACAACGTCGGCCGCCGCAACCAACGTGCCTCAAAGAAACTGACTTCCACCGCATCAGGTGCGCTTCACCGACGCCGTCTCCCAGCTCACCGGGGCTACTTCACCGAGCACATCGTCGCGCCTCCGCCCCCTGAGGCCACTGGGGCTTCATCAATGGTCTCGTCCACCGCATCTTAGCGCTTCGCTGCCACTCAAGATCTACATCCGTGCACGGCCAACCAACGCCAGCGCATCACCCTCAACGGCTCTGAAGTGACCCACACTCTAGCTAGGCGAGCATGCCCAAACGCCAGCCAAACTAGGTATCCACACATCACTCCCTTGTGCACTGTTTCGACGATGTTTGGATATCCTTTCACTGCTCTCTTAGCTTACACGCCTATCCAACTCTGACTTTAACTCTTATTTCTTCTGGAGATATCATCTGAAACAAGCAAATCCATTTTTTAGCAAAGCATGAAGGCGCTACGGGATCTGGTACACATCCTGCACACCCGTATAACCTTGTAAGTATCTATCCTCTGGAACAACAGCAAGGTCGATTCCTCTTATTTGATCAGCCATTCGCCGTGTCAAAAATGCAGAGGGGGATGCAAGGAGCACAAGGCCTGCACATCCAAGCAAGTGGTAACATGGACTTGTACATGGAACATCCCAAGCGCAAGCGAGCTGCGATGAGCACGTGCAACGAGCTAGCGTAAGTCCCTGCATTTCATTTAATTCAGATCGGCATTCGTGTATGATTTGTGTGCAGTGGCGGATCCACGAATTCAAGTTACCAGGGGCGAACATTTAACTTAAAAAATAAGAAGGCACTTGCACTCCGGAAATCAACATAACTAGAGAAATGTGAAGCTACATGCACTTTGAAAACCAGCTAATGATCCAAAGTAGTTCAGATTATAAACACTAAATGATGCAAGTACCAAAAAATACAAAATGCAACATGGTGTACAAGGACTACAAACATGGTCTGTACCTGCTTGAATTATTCGTTCTATGGCTAAGTGTAATTGCACCTATAACCAGTGCGCAAACTGCATATCAATATATCTGTCCTGCACAAGTATGCCAATAGTTTCAAACAATAGATTAGAAAAGTATTTATGCTACGTTGTCATGATACGGGGACTTTCTGGTAGATGGCCTCGATGTTTCCTCAAGCCATGAAAATGCACTATAATTTGCTTATCATCAATGCCTGCAAATATCTATTTCTCTCTCAACATAGCAGATCATCATTAGACACTAAATCATTCAATAGGAGCTTGCAAAATGCTTGCATTAGATGCCTCATTAGACACTATATGTTCATCACCAGGAGCATGTAAAATGTTTGCATCAAATCCTTCATTAGCAGTCTGTTCATTAGACACTTCAGGCTCAAGAACAACATGAGCTTGGATGTTTGCACCGGAAACTTGATTAGATACATCAGATTCATCGATTCAAGTATTGATTGGGGGAGTTATAAAATAAGTAGAAATTGGTTTCATTTTCTCATAGATTCCCTACATAGAAGCAGTTTTACAACACCGTCAGGTTTAACTATTGGCCAGAAATTGAAGAGTTGAATTAGATATAATCAGGGATGTGATGTACCTGCTCGTTGCGCATGCTACTCTTGCAAGCTGCGACTGTCTGTTTGCGCAAGCTCGATGCCATGCCCATGCTGCCGCCGCTGCCTCCCACGCAGGCTACATCCAGGGTTGGATCTTCATCTTCTTGTCCTTCCGTTCGCTTGAAGCCCGGCGACCGCCCTCCAACGAGGGCACGACGAAGTGTTGTGTCGGTCTGTCCAGCGGTGGCTAGGTTAGGAGCGAACCAGACTGGAGGCTGGAGCGGATGAATTGGGATTTTTCCTGCTGTCGATCGATATGGGAGGCGCTCGTTTGGGCTGCGAGCCTGCTATAGGGCCTGCCTTGCACTTATGTTATTGGCCTATCCAAATTGAAACATTTTTCTTCATTTTCTACATTGCCTGCTCGTGCATTGGGACAAACAAAACTACCCTGGGCCAACCTGGACGACTCAAACTAGGTGCACACTTTCGAGCCACCCGAGGCGGCTGTCGGTGTCAAAACCGGCGGATCTCGGGTAGGGGGTCCCGAACTGTGCGTCTAAGGCGGATGGTAACAGGAGGCGGGGGACACGATGTTTACCCAGGTTCGGGCCCTCTCGATGGAGGTAATACCCTACTTCCTGCTTGATTGATCTTGATGATATGAGTATTACAAGAGTTGATCTACCACGAGATCATAGAGGCTAAACCCTAGAAGCTAGCCCATGGAATGATTGTTCTGGTCCTACGGACTAAGCCCTCCGGTTTATATAGACACCGGAGGGTGCTAGGGTTACACAGAGTCGGTTTCAAGGGAGGAGATCTACATATCCGTATTGCCAAGCTTGCCTTCGACGCCAAGGAGAGTCCCATCCGGACACGGGATGAAGTCTTCAATCTTGTATCTTCATAGTCCACCAGTCCGGCCAAAGGATATAGTCCGGCTGTCCGAGGACCCCCTAATCCAGGATCCCTCAGTAGCCCCTGAACCAGGCTTCAATGACAATGAGTCCGACGCGCAGATTGTCTTCAGCATTGCAAGGCGGGTTCCCTCTCCGAATACTCGATAGAAGATTTTGAACACGAGGATAGTGTCCGGCTCTGCAAAACAAATTCCATATACCATCGTAGAGAGAATAATATTTCCACAAATCTAATCCGCTGACAGTTTTCCATAGCATGACATTCTGCCGTTTCTGGTCATGTCGAACCGTTTTTCCTAGCCTGCCACTGCACGTGTTGCGAGGCAGTTTTATTGGCGCGTCCTGTCGATGCAGAGATCGTGTCCCCTTATCACGGGATTCTCATCAATACGGGCGTGGGTGACCCAAACGTGCCATCAATTACGGCGCTTGGGGAATAAGCGGTTTCACCAGGCAAGTGGGGACGCGCAGAATCCCTGCTGCCTTTATAAGGGGATAAGAACTCCCTTTCGCTCCCACGCTTTCTTCTTCCCCATCGATTCCCCTTCACTCGAGCTCCAGCGCCCAAGCGTTCATCTTCTCTGCCCACAAAGGCCTTCAAAAAATGTCCGGATCCGGAGCAGGAGGCAAGTGGATGGCCTCTACCATCCGGGAGAAGGATATCAAATAGCTTCGGGAGGTCGGGTATCTAGCCAAGAAAATCAGCCACCGTCTCCCGACGGCGGGACAGATCGTCCCTACTTCGGAACCCCACAAGAGAGTTGTATTCCTCCCTCACTTCGTCCACGGGCTAGGGTTTCCCCTCCACCCATTCGTTCGCGGCATCATGTATTATTATGGGATTGATCTTCATGATCTGTCCCCTAATTCCTTCCTCAACATCTCGACATTCATTGTCGTGTGCGAGGCTTTTCTTCACATCTCCCCACACTTCGGCTTATGGCGGAAGATTTTTAATGTGAAGCCCAAGGTAGTGGGCGGCGAGCACGCCGAGTGCGGGGGCGCCACGGTGAGCAAGATGCCCAACGTCACATGGCTGATAGGCACCTTTAACGATTCCATCAGGGAGTGGCAACAACAGTGGTTTTACATCACCGAGCCGTGCGGCACGGAATGGGCCGCTACTTCCGAGTTTCTATCCGGAGCCCCTCTGCGGCTTACATCTTGGGTCAAGAAGGGCCTGAACTGGTCCTCGTCCGACGAATTGTCGGTGCTCCAGACGCGCGTTAAAGATATGGGAGACAAAAAGATTGAACTTGTCAATGTAGTCCAGGTGATGTTAGTTCGCCGGATTCTGCCTTGTCAACACCGGACTTGCAATCTATGGGAATTCGATCCGGCCAAGCACCAAATCCTGCGAGAGCTTTTCGGCTCCTCGCACAAAGACATCTGGAAGGTGCTTTTCAAGTCCAGCAAATCATGGCCGGACTCCGCCGAAGACCGCAGGTACCAACTGTCCAGCCCTGCAAGTTCGGTGAGTCATCATACTTTTTATCCGCATAACCCAAAGGAAGCGCTTAATGTGTTTTCTACAACTCTCCTAGGGCTAGAACAAGAAGGCGGAGCGGATCCATTGTCTGGCCCCCCTGCCCGAAGAACCGGCCATCCCACTTCTGACGAAGATGTTGGTCCCGGCGCCTTACAAGGTGCCGAAGAAGACGGCCGAGAAGGAGGCCAAAAGGACCCGGGGCGGCCTTCGTCGCCGTGGCACTTCGGACACAATATCTGAAGGCTCTGATGCCCGTTCCACCTCCGAAGACGACGTGGAGGAGGAGGAAGATGAATCCCCTGCGGGGGGAAGAAAGAAGAGGATGGCCTCCGCACACTTGGAGGCCGAGTCGCCTAAAAGGGGAAAAGCCCCTCTTCTGGAGGAGTCTACTGCCTCCGCCAACAGCGGCCCGACATGGGATCCCAGGGCCTAACCACTAGTGAATTCGTGAGTATATTGAATCCGAGTATGTTTATGCGTCCAGACTCATCATGCCATAATATTTTAACCTGAGCCATATATTTTTTTGTCGTCCAGCGAGGTCCCATACCAAACAATCCTCATCAGAGGATTCGCTGAGCTCGGATGCTATGGAGAGCGGGACGCCCCGAAGGCCCCTTCCTCCAAACAGGTGAATAACACCGAGGCTTCGTCCCAGAGGGACCCCGGCCAAGGAGGAGAGGGAAAGACCGCGAAGACGGCGCCTGGAGGTCAAACTTCAGGGGCCGGACACATGGGGGAGAAAATTCCCACGGGAGCTGACGGCGGGGGCTATCTTGAGTTAGGCTCCCAGACGGATGCAATTCCGGAGACCAATACGGCTCCAGAATCAAGCAGGCGGCCTCTCTCAACTGGAGGGGGCATGCCTGTTCCACCGGCAATCTCTGTCCAACCAGAGGTGTCAGATGCTTTGTTGGTGGCGCTAAAGAGCGCCTCCATCATTGATGAACACCGCGCCCTTATGGGTGCGGTGATTGAGAACATTAAGTCTGCTGAGAGTGGACTGAATGAAGCCTGTATCGGCCTTATAAAAGGTTATGAGGTATGAAGAGTGTCATGGTATGGATAGTAGCCCCTGATACACTATTCGGTGAAAGAAAGAACTGGACAGAGGATCAAATTTAGGATCACAGGAAGACTCATTGGATGACATCTATTTCTCTTCTGTTATAAGCAGGCGTCTGTAGCGGTTGCTGCCTCTCATACTGTGGAGGTCTCCGGACTAAATCAAAGTCTGGAGCAGGCCAAAGAAGAACTTGGCCAGTTGAAAATGCAGTTGGGAGATAAACAAGGTATGCGCAAGTCTTGTTCGCGTTTATTGCGAATGAATTTTCAGTATGATGAAATAGGCTTCATGATTTGCACTAGGGATGGTGATCGAAGTCGAGGCCCTTAAGAAGGCTGTGGCCGAGGCCGAGAAAAAGGCAACCACAGAGTACACTCTTCGCAAGAAGAACGAGGCTAGGGTTATTGAAGCTGAGCAGGAGTTACAAGAGGCCGTGAAGAAATGCGAGACCTTGGAGTAGAGTTTAACGGAGAAAGAATCCAAACTCACCAAGGCGCATCAGGACACGAGCGATGCCGGGGAACCCAAAGCGCCCTCTAGGGGATCCAAGAGGCGAGGAAGATCACGGCGGGTAAGGCTTTTTCCATGTAAAGTAAATAGTTGAGGAGAAAAGCATGTTTCTAATTTTGAATTCGGATTTTTCAGGGGTATTTGCCGAGCTGCCCCGCAGCATATCGGATGCTGCCCAATTCTACCAAGCCGAAGAAAGGAACACTGCGGATAAGCTCTTCTGGTTGCAGTATTTGGCACCGAATTATCCGGTGCCTTTTGTCGATCAACTGAAATAGCTGATCGAACTGCATAAGGCGGTGGAACTAGCCATGAAGGATCTGATTATCCGGCTATGGCCCGCCGAGCCGATTCCAAGCAGCTACTTCGGGCTCGTGAAGCGGCTTGTGAGTGCCTGCCCTCGACTTGATGTCATCAAGCGGTCGGTCTATATAGAGGGTGTGCGAATGTCCTTCGCCCGCGCAAAGGTGCACTGGGGGAAGATGGATGTTGAAAAGCTGATGACCAAAGGACCACCAGAGGGGAAGGAGAACCGCAAGCCCGAATTATATTATGAGAGTGTCCTGAAAGGATCCTGCCTTGCAGCGGAGCTATGTACCAAGGACATTATATTTCCATGAATGCAAATTATGTTGTACTTTGTAATGTTTGAACAAGGTCATTTATATTATTTATTGCCTGTTATATAAAAGTTTACCCTCCTGTGCGGCCGTTTTATATGTTAAACCTGAGAATTGGCCAGTCGTCGGCTTCTGCCCCCACGTAAGAAGTACGGGGGTGTTCGGGATAAACTTGAGCACTCTTTATCCCAGTTTTGGTTCCTTCGAAGGAGGTGCTTGATGACCCACAAGTATAGGGGATCTATCGTAGTCCTTTCGATAAGTAAGAGTGTCGAACCCAACGAGGAGCAGAAGGAAATGATAAGCATTTTTCAGCAAGGTATTCTCTGCAAGTACTGAAATAAGTGGTAACAGATAGTTTTGTGATAAGGTAAATTGCAACGAGCAACAAGTAACAAAATTAAACACGGTGCAGAAAGGTGGCCCAATCCTTTTTGAAGCAAAGGACAAGTAGGAACAAACTCTTATAATAGGAAAAGCGCTCCCGAGGACACATGGGAATATCATCAAGCTAGTTTTCATCACGTTCATATGATTCGCGTTCGGTACTTTGATAATTTGATATGTGGGTGGACCGGTGCTTGGGTGATGTTCTTACTTGAACAAGCATCCCACTTATGATTAACCTCTATTGCAAGCATCCGCAACTACAACAAAAGTATTAAGGTAAACCTAACCATAGCATGAAACATATGGATTCAAATTAGCCCCTTACGAAGCAACGCATAAACTAGGGTTTAAGCTTATGTCACTCTAGCAACCCATCATCTACTTATTACTTCCCAATGCCTTCCTCTAGGCCCAAATAATGTTGAAGTGTTATGTAATCGACGTTCACATAACACCACTAGAGGCTAGACAACATACAACTCATCAAAATATCGAACGAATACCAAATTCACATGACTACTAATAGCAAGACTTCTCCCTTGTCCTCAGGAACAAACGAAACTACTCACAAAGCATATTCATGTTCATAATCAGAGGGGTAATAATATGCATAAAGGATCTGAACATATGATCTTCCACCAAATAAACCAACTAGCATCAACTACAAGGAGTAATCAACACTACTAGCCACCTACTAGCACCAATCCCGGACATGGAGACAAGAATTGGATACAAGAGATGAACTATGGTTTGGAGATGGATGGTGCTGGTGAAGATGTTGATGGAGATTGCCCTCTCCCGATGAGAGGAGCATTGGTGATGATGATGACGATGATTTCCCCCTCCCGGAGGGAAGTGTCCCCGGCAGAACAGCTCCGCCGGAGCCCTAGATTGGTTCCGCCAAGGTTCCGCCTCGTGGCGGCGGAGTCTCGTCCTGAAAGGTTGCTTCTGATTTTTTTATCATTGAAACACTTCATATGGGAGAAGATGGGCATCGAAGAGCCACCAGGGGGCCCACGAGGTAGAGGGCGCGCTCGGGGGGAGGGGCGCCCCCCACCCTCGTGAGCAGGGTGTGGGCCCCCTGGCCTTCATCTTTGGCGATGATTTTTCTTTATTTATTTTAATATATTCCATGGAGTTTCAGGACTTTTGGAGCTGTGCAGAATAGGTCTCCAATATTTGCTCCTTTTCCAGCCCAGAATTCCAGCTACCGGCATTCTCCCTCTTCATGTAAACCTTGTAAAATAAGAGAGAATAGCCATAAGTATTGTGACATAACGTCAAATAACAACCCATAATGCGATAAATATCGATATAAAAGCATGATGCAAACTGGACGTATCAACTCCCCCAAGCTTAGACCTCGCTTGTCCTCAAGCGAAAAGCCGATAACAATAAATATGTCATGTTTAGAAGTAGAGGCGTCGATAAAAATAAAATACGGACATGAAGGCATCATGATTATTCTCATAACAGCAACATATATAGATTTTTCATATGATTACTTATGGTCAAGTGATGATCTTTTCACAATGCAAAAGTATGAATTAGAAACTTTATTGGGCACTAGCAAAGTATAACCTCAGTCATTGAAGCAATTGCAATTTATCATAACATCGGAAAGAGTCTATGTCAGAGATTAAAAGCAAGTCCACATACTCAACTATCACTTAGTCCTTCATAATCGCTAGCACTCACGCAATACTTGTGATTACGGAGTTTTAATCGAACACAGAGAAAGATAGGGGCTTATAATTTTGCCCCACAACCTTTTACCTCAAGGGTAATGTCAACAATAACAATTCATGCTCCCCTACATCCAATTATATATATATATATATATATATATATATAGGGAAAATCCATCCTACCACCCGGTGGTAGTTACCCCACATGTCTCATATACTACCATGTGGTACTATATATACTATTTTATTATTTTAAATATGTTCATATAATATATCTAAGATATTTCAAAGCAAGTTACATGAAAAATTGCATATGAGCCCATAGTTTTTTTATATTTATGAAATACGTACATATTTGTACATAAAAAGAGCATACTCAAAAATGGTACATACTACCTAAAAATTAGTATATATACTACCTAATCATTATTATATACTACATACTACACGTACATACTCTCGGGTTTCGACAGATACTACATACAACATACAAAAGCGCAAGTGGTGGTAACTACCACTGCTTGTAGGAAACATTTGTCCTATATATATATATATATATATATATATATATATATATATATATATATATATATATATATATATATATATATCATGTTCTTTCCAACATGCTGGGCTTGCCAAAGGATAAAATGAAAAAGGAAAGGTGAAGATCACCGTGACTCTTGCATAAGGTAGAAGATAATAATAAAAGATAAGCCCTTCGCAGAGGGAAGCAGAGGTTGTCATGCGCTTTTATGGTTGGATGCACAAAATCTTAATGCAAAAGAATGTCATTTTATATTGCCCCTTGTATGTGGAACTTTATTATGCAGTCCGTCGCTTTTATTACTTCCACAACAAGTTCGTACAAATCTTATTTCTCTGCACTAATAAGTCATGCATATTTAGAGAGAAATTTTTATTGCTTGCACCGATGACAACTTACTTGAAGGATCTTACTCAATCCATAGGTAGATATGGTGGACTCTCATGGCTAAACTGGTTTAAGGGTATTTGGAAGCATAAGTAGTATCTCTACTTGGTGTTGAGAATTTGGCTAGCATGAGGGGGAAAGGCAAGCTCAACATGTTAGAGGATCCATGACAACATACTTTATCTTAGATACAAGAAAACATAACTCATTATGTTGTCTTCCTTGTCCAACATCACCTCTTTAGCATGTCATATTTTAATGAGTGCTCCCAATCATAAAAGATGTCAATGATAATATATCTATATGTGAAACCTCTCTCTCCTTATTACTTCCTATTAATTGCAACGATGACCGGAGCCATATTTGCCAACTCCCAACAATTTTTAATCATCATACTCTTTCTATGTGAAGTCATTACTCTCTATAAGATCAATATGAACTCTTTGTTTCTTTTTGTTCTTTTCTTTTATTCACCCAAGATCATGGCAAAGTAATCAAGCCCTTGACTCAACACTAATCTTTATTATATATATAGGTCACGGACTCGATTACATAGAGGGATCCTAAAGCAAAACTCAAAACTAGATCATGCCATGACTTTATTCTACTAAATCAAGATACTACTAATAGGATCGAACTAAGAAAAACGGTAAAGATAGGAGTTGTGATGGTGATACGATACCAGGGCACCTCCCCCAAGCTTGGCAGTTGCCAAGGGGAGTGCCCATACCCATGTGATTATATCTCCTTTGTGGTTGTTGGTGTAATATTCTTGGCGATGATTCCCCTCAAGATACTGTTCTGGTGCCGGATTAGATACCCGACTTTCCCCGACTAACTCTTGAGAAGACATCTTGCTCTAGTCTGCAGCAGCAACAGCTCAAAAACAAGAACAGAGGATATTTGCGTGATACGTGAGTCAAAACCTTCGGGAGAATATATAATGAATTTTTACCGACCAAAATACGTATCGTGCAAGAAAACGGAGTCCGGAGGGCACACGAGGTGCTCACGAGGTAGGGGCGGGCCCAGGGGGTAGGGCGCGCCTTCCACCCTCGTGAAGGCCTCGTGTCCTTCCCGGACTTCCACTTATTTTTCTATTTTTCTAAATATTCCAAAACGGAGAAATATTGCCTTAAAAATTGTTTTGGAGTCGGTTGACTTACCGTACCACATACCTATTCCTTTTGGAGTCCAAACAGTGCGAAAGTGTCCTTATGTATTCCTCCGGGTTACGGTTTCAATAATATTGGTTTCAACATTTATGGGATTACCTGAGATATAATGTTTGATTCTTTGACCGTTTACCACCTTCGGATTTGTGCCTTCGAAGTTGTTGATTTTTATGGCACCGGAACGATAGACCTCCTCGATAACGTAGGGACCTTCCCATTTAGAGAGAAGTTTTCCTACAAAAAATCTTAAACGAGAGTTGTATAGCAATACATAATCATCTACATTAAACTCATGCTTTTGTATCCTTTTGTCATGCCATCTTTTAACTTTTTCTTTAAATAACTTGGCATTTTCATAGGCTTGGGTTCTCCATTCATCAAGTGAGCTAATATCAAATAACCTCTTCTCACCGGCAAGTTTGAAATCATAGTTGAGCTCTTTAATAGCCCAATATGCCTTATGTTCTAGTTCGAGAGGTAAGTGACATGCTTTTCCATAAACCATTTTATACAGAGACATACCCATATGATTCTTATATGCAGTTCTATAGGCCCATAATGCATCATCAAGTTTCTTGGACCAATTCTTTCTAGACCTATTAACAGTCTTTTGCAAAATTAATTTGAGCTCTCTATTACTCAATTCTACTTGACCACTAGACTGTGTGTGATAAGGAGATGCAATTCTATGATTAACGTCATATTTAGCAAGCATTTTACGGAAAGCACCATGAATAAAATGTGAACCACCATCAGTCATTAAATATCTAGGGACTCGAAATCTCGGAAAAATAACTTCCTTAAGCATTTTAATAGAAGTGTTATGATCAGCACTACTAGTTGGAATAGCTTCTACCCACTTAGTAACGTAATCAACAGCAACTAAAATATGTGTATATCCATTAGAGGCAGGAAAAGGTCCCATATAATCAAAGCCCCAAACATCAAATGGTTCAATAACAAGTGAATAATTCATAGGCATTTCTTGACGTCTACTAATATTACCAATTCTTTGACATTCATCACAAGACAAAACAAACTTACGGGCATCATTGAAGAGAGTAGGCCAATAAAAACCGGATTGCAATACCTTATGTGCAGTTCTATCTCCAACGTGGTGTCCTCCATAAGCTTCAGAGTGACACTTGCGTAGGATCTGTTCCTGTTCATGCTCAGGTACACAACGTCTAATAACACCATCTACTCCTTCTTTATAAAGATGTGGGTCATCCCAAAAGTAATGTCGCAAATCATAAAAGAACTTTTTCTTTTGTTGGTATGTGAAACTAGGTGGTATAAATTTAGCAACAATATAATTAGCATAATCAGCATACCATGGAGTGCTACGAGAAGTGCTTATGACATTTAATTGTTCATCAGGAAAGCTATCATCAATAGGTAGTGGGTCATCAAGAACATTCTCTAACCTAGACAAGTTGTCTGCAACGGGGTTCTCAGCTCCTTTTCTATCAACAATATGCAAATCAAATTCTTGCAGCAAGAGAACCCATCTAATAAGTCTAGGTTTAGCATCTTTATTTTCCATAAGATATTTAATAGCAGCATGGTCGGTGTGAATAGTTACTTTAGAATCAACAATATAGGGTCTGAATTTATCACAAGCAAATACAACTGCTAAAAGTTCCTTTTCGGTAGTAGCATAATTTCTTTGAGCATTGTCTAGAGTCTTACTAGCATAATGGATAACATTTAACTTCTTATCAACTCTTTTCCCTAGAAAAACACCTACAGCATAATCACTAGCATCACACATAATTTCAAAGGGTAAATTCTAATCAGGTGGCTGAACAATAGGTGCAGAGACTAATGCTTTCTGAATTATTTCAAATGCTTCTACACAATCATCATCAAAGACAAATGGTACATCTTTTTGTAATAAATTAGTCAGAGGCCGAGAATTTTTTGAGAAGTCCTTAATGAACCTCCTATAAAACCCGGCATGACCAAGGAAACTTCTTATACCTTTGATGTCCTTGGGACATGGCATCTTTTCAATAGCATCAACCTTGGCTTTATCAACTTCAATACCTCTTTCAGAAACTTTGTGCCCCAAGAAAATACCTTCATTAACCATAAAGTGGCACTTTTCCCAATTCAAGACAAGATTAGTTTCTTCACATCTCTACAAAACTCGATCAAGATTGCTTAAGCAATCATCAAAAGAGGAACCATAGACGGAAAAGTCGTCCATGAAAACCTCACAAATCTTTTAACAAAAATAAGAGAATATAGCCATCATGCATCTTTGAAAGGTAGCAGGTGCATTACATAAACCAAAAGGCATACGTCTATAAGCAAAAGTACCAAAAGGGCATGTAAAAGTAGTCTTTGATTGATATTTAGCCGACACAGGTGTTTGAGAGAAACCAGAATAGCCATCTAGAAAGCAATAATGTGTATGTTTGCATAATCGTTCTAGCATTTGATCAATAAAAGGTAAGGGGTAATGATCTTTCTTAGTGGCTTTATTTAATTTGCGGAAATCAATTATCATCATGTAACCTGTGATAATTCTTTGCGGAATCAATTCATCTTTATCATTAGGGACAACAGTAATATCTCCCTTCTTAGGGACACAATGGACA
This sequence comes from Aegilops longissima, assembly GCA_021605205.1. Lineage (NCBI taxonomy): Eukaryota > Viridiplantae > Streptophyta > Magnoliopsida > Poales > Poaceae > Aegilops > Aegilops longissima. The sequence continues at coordinate 52,360,781 of CM038681.1, read as the reverse complement.
GGACTTACCCACTGACTATCAGCAACGGGATAAATTATACCTGCCTCCAGAAGCTTGAGTATTTATTTTCTTACCACTTCTTTCATTTTGCGATTCAAACATCGTTGAGGATCACGAACTGGTTTGGCATCCGCTTCCAAATTTATTTTATGTTCACATAGAGTGGGACTAATGCCCTTAAGATCATCAAGAGTATATCCAATAGCGGCATGGTGCTTTTTCAGAGTTTTAAATAATTTTTCTTCTTCATGCTCTGAAAGGTTAGCACTAATAATAACAGGATATATTTTCTTTTCATCAAGATAAGCATATTTAAGATTATCAGGCAACGGTTTAAGCTCAAACACGGGATCACCCTTGGGCGGAGGAGGATCCCCTAGGGTTTCAACAGGCAAATTATGTTGCAGAATAGGTTCCTGTTTAAAGAATACTTCATCTATTTCCCTTCTTTCATTCATGAACATCTCATTTTCATGGTCTAGCAAATAGTGTTCCAAAGGATCACTAGGAGGCACGGCAATAGAAGCAAGACCAATAATTTCATCCTTACTAGGCAATTCTTCCTCACGATGTTGTTTACTAAATTTAGAGAAATTAAACTCATGAACCATATCATACAAGCCAAGGGTAACAACATTCTTTTTGCAGTCTATCCTAGCATTAACAGTGTTCAAGAAGGGTCTACCAAATATAATGGGACAAAAGCTATCTTGTGGAGAACCAAGAACAAGAAAATCAGCAGGATATTTAGTTTTCCCACACAAGACTTCAACATCTCTAACAATTCCCACTGGTGAAATAGTATCTCTATGGGCAAGTTTAATTGTAACATCAATATCTTCTATCTCAGTGGGTGCAATTTCATGCTTAATTTCTTCATACAAGGTAATAGGTATAACACTAGCACTAGCACCCGTATCACATAAGCCATGATAACAATGATCTCCTATTTTAACAGAAATAACAGGCACGCCTACCACATGTCTATGTTTATCTTTAGCACACTGTTTAGCAATTCTAGCAGTTTCACCACAGAATTGAATAACATGCCCATCAATATTATCAGACAAGAGATCTTTAACAATAGAAATATTAGGTTCTACTTTAACTTGCTCAGGAGGTGTATAAGATCTGATATTGCTTTTACGAACAACAGTTGAAGTTTTAGCATGATGCTTTACTCTAACAGGGAAAGGTGGTTTCTCAACATAAGAGGTAGGAACAATAGGATCATTATAAGTGATAGTCTTTTCTTCGACTTTAATGGGTGCAGCTACTTTTACTTCTATGGGAGGATGATATTTAAACCACTTCTCCTTAGGGAGATCAACATAAGTAGCAAAAGATTCACAGAAAGAAGCTACTATCTCAGAGTCAAGTCCATATTTAGTGCTAAACTTACGGAAAGTATCGGTATCCATAAAATATCTAACACAATCAAACTTAGGTGTCATACCTGACTCCTTACCTTCGTCGAGGTCCCAATCTTTAGAGTTGCGTTTAATTCTATCCAATAAATTCCATTTGAATTCAATAGTCTTCATCATAAAAGAGCCAGCACAAGAAGTATCGAGCATGGTGCGATTGTTATTAGAAAGCTGAGCATAAAAATTCTGAAGAATTGTCACTTTTGAGAGCTCATGATTGGGGCATGAATATAACATTGGTTTAAGCCTCCCCCAAGCTTGAGTGATGCTTTCTCCTTCGCGAGGCCAAAAATTATATATATATAATTGCGATCACGATGAACAAGATGCATAGGGTAATACTTTTGATGAAATTCCAATTTCAATCTTTTATAGTTCCATGATCTCATATCATCACATAGCCTATACCATGTCAATGCGTCTCCCTTCAAAGATAAAGGGAAAGCCTTCTTCTTAACAACATCATCGGGTACACCTGCAAGCTTAAATAATCCACAAATTTCATCCACATATATTAAGTGCTCATCAGGATGCTTTGTTCCATCTCCTGTAAAAGGATTAGCTAGCAGTTTTTCCATCATACCCGAAGGAAATTCAAAAGGAGTTTCATTTTCAATAGGTTCAGAAGGTTGAGGATCAACTCTTTGCTCTACTGGACGGGGTGAAGATACCCCGAACAAGCCCCTCAGAGAATTACTTTCCATAGTAACAAGTGACAGAAAATTTCAGCACACTATATAAATTTTTTCCTTACCAAATTCCACTTACCAAAAGCGCAACACTCCCAGGCAACGGCACTAGAAAAGAGTCTTGATGACCCACAAGTATAGGGGATCTATCATAGTCCTTTCGATAAGTAAGAGCGTCGAACCCAATGAGGGGCAGAAGGAAATGATAAGCAGTTTTCAGCAAGGTATTCTCTGCAAGTACTGAAATAAGTGGTAACAGATAGTTTTGTGATAAGGTAAATTGCAACGAGCAACAAGTAACTAAAGTAAACACGGTGCAGCAAGGTGGCCCAATCCTTTTTGTAGCAAAGGACAAGCCGGAACAAACTCTTATAATAGTAAAAGCGCTCTCGAGGACACATGGGAATATCATCAAGCTAGTTTTCATCACGTTCATATGATTCACATTCGGTACTTTGATAATTTGATATGTGGGTGGACCGGTGCTTGGGTGCTGTTCTTACTTGAACAAGCATCCCACTTATGATTAACCTCTATTGCAAGCATCCGCAACTACAACAAAAGTATTAAGGTAAACCTAACCATAGCATGAAACATATGGATCCAAATCAGCCCCTTCCGAAGCAACCATAAACTAGGGTTTAAGCTTCTGTCACTCTAGCAACCCATCATCTACTTATTACTTCCCAATGCCTTCCTCTAGGCCCAAATAATGGTGAATTGTTATGTAGTCGACGTTCACATAACACCACTAGAGGCTAGACAACATACATCTCATCAAAATATTGAACGAATACCAAATTCACATGACTACTAATAGCAAGACTTCTCCCTTGTCCTCAGGAACAAACGTAACTACTCACAAAGCATATTCATGTTCATGATCAGAGGGGTAATAATATGCATAAAGGATCTGAACATATGATCTTCCACCAAATAAACCAACTAGCATCAACTACAAGGAGTAATCAACACTACTAGCAACCTACTAGCACCAATCCCGGACTTGGAGACAAGAATTGGATACAAGAGATGAACTAGGGTTTGGAGATGAGATGGTGCTGGTGAAGATGTTCATGGAGATTGCCCTCTCCCGATGAGAGGAGCGTTGGTGATGATGGTGACGATGATTTCCCCCTCCCGGAGGGAAGTGTCCCCGGCAGAACAGCTCCGCCGGAGCCCTAGCTTGGTTCCACCAAGGTTCCGCCTCGTGGCGGCGGAGTCTCGTCCCGAAAGGTGGCTTCTGATTTTTTTTCTCATCGAAAGACTTCATATGGGAGAAGATGGGCATCGGAGAGCCACCAGGGGGCCCACGAGGTAGGGGGCGCGCCCAGGGGGGCGCGCCCCCCACCCTCGTGAGGAGGGTGTGGGCCCCCTGGCCTTCATCTTTGGCGATGATTTTTCTTTATTTATTTTAAGATATTCCGTGGAGTTTCAGGACTTTTGGAGTTGCATGAATAGGTCTCAATATTTGCTCCTTTTCGGCCCGAATTCCAGTGCCGGCATTCTCCTCTTCATGTAAACCTTGTAAAATAAGAGAGAATAGCCATAAGTATTGTGACATAACGTGAAATAACAGCCCATAATGCGATAAATATCGATATAAAAGCATGATGCAAAATGGACGTATCAGTGCTCAGCACAACGAACCAGGCAATCGGACTATAGGGCTTTATCACTCTCACTTAGCCATAGGAGCTTTAGTAAGGTAGGCGCAGCCCCTGGTGTTCGGGAGACCGTACTAGGGGCTCTATAGGCACCTGATCGGAGAAAAAATCTATCCATCGCACGCTACATTGGTTATGGCACTATGCGGGAGAAATCCTTAAAGATTTTACGACCTCTCGAACAGCTGACCAGCTCTCGCCGTATCATGACAGTCAGTTTTCGGCTTTCTCTACTGAGGTGCTCGTCCGGAAGAAATGGGACACAATCGCAGTAGTTCTCCCAGTGCTACCTTAGCCGATATAGCGGAACGTAAGGTACCAAAACCTGGGAGCCGGGCAAACCCAACTATTGAGCCAAGACATTATTCGGAGCTGATGCATATAATGCTATTGGTTCGGGGTGCCGAACTTCCATGAAGGTGTTCGGACTTTATTGCCGTATTATGGGTAAAACGAAGCCCCTGGCATATTTGAAGGCATATCGTGGTGTACGGATGCCACTTGACAAAAGAATTTTAATAAGAAATAGCAGCAGATAAGCGTCATATGAATCCATATGTTGTATTTGAATAGTACGTCGATGAGTATAAGTACAGGTAATGTGATAAAAAGGAAATATGACTGTGAAACCTGCTGAGACCGGGGGAACAAGCTGTGTGCGGATCCGGAGTATAGTCGGATGGTCATCATGGGGAATATATACGGATTCCCTTGCGCGTTCGAGCTGCCTCCATATCGCCCATCCTGTTCGGCGCAAAGGTGAACCTGCAAAGGAAATGTAAGAAATGTTTGTGTGCCGGAGAGCGGTTGAGCCGATGAGTGTGGCCTGTCCTGGCCTTCGCCGGAGTGTTTAACTGAGCTCCGGACTAACCGGGCTATCCTTTCGTGAATTAGTTCGGAATCCCTTGACGGTGTCCGGGAGCCTGGCCGTAGACTCGAGGTTCGGCTGCAAGGTGCTGCTCGTTGCTTCTGGTGTTAAGGCAGCGGTGTACTCATTGGTGCCGAAGTAAAGTTCGTCCTTGCCATGAACCGTGATGACGCTGCGTCGACCGGGCATTATGAGCGTACGGTAGGCATAATGTGGCTCTGCATTGAATTGAGCGAACGCGGTTCGTCCGAGCAGTGCCTAATAATCACTGCGGAAAGGGACGATTTCGAAGATTAACTCTTCGGTACGGTAATTGTCTGGTGATCCGAAGACTACCTCAAGGGCGATGGAGCCTGTACAGCTGGCTTCCATACCTGGTATAATGCCTCTAAAAGTGGCTTTAGTGGGTTTGATCACCGAATGATCGATACCCATCTTGCGCACTGTGTATTGGTAAAGCAGGTTTAGACTGCTGCCTCTGTCCATAAGGACTCGCGTGAGGTGGAACCCGTCAATTATTGGGTCGAGGACTAGTGCGGCTGGATTGCCTTGATTGGCATTAACCAGACGATCCGTGCGGTTGAAGGTGACCGACCCTAGTTTATATTGTGGGACGACTAGTTCCATTAAGTCGGCATCCCTAAGGGTGCGTATCCGGTCCGGGTTGGGAATTTGGGTGGTGTTTACCACGTTCACCATTTGGATTTGCGGGGGAAATTTCTTTTGCCCTCCTGTGTTCAGTGATCTGGTCTCCTCTTCGCCATCATCACTTTGATACCCCCCTCTCTCTGTTTTTGGAGCCTGCCCTGCCGGCCTGTTTGAAGCGGGTGCCATGAATTTGGCATTGGCGATCGAGTATGCGGTCCAGACTGGATGGACCCGAATTGTTATTTTTGAGTGGCCCCTTCCGCTGACCGGACTTTGAGCCACTAAACCCGGCATTAACTGCCATATCTTCGGCATTTTCACCATATTTGCAGCGCTTGTGTTTGTTGCGTTGTGGTTTGCCGTTGCTTCCCTGGCCTCTAATGTGCCAGGTTTGCTTGCTATGTTGTTGCTACGAGCCAACCAGCTATCTTCGCCCGCGCAAAAGCGGGTCATAAGTGTCGTGAGGGCTGCCATGGATTTTGGCTTCTCTTGACCGAGGTGGCGGGCGAGCCACTCGTCACGGATGTTATGCTTAAATGCCGCTAAGGCCTCTGCATCCGGACAGTCGACAATTTGGTTCTTCTTAGTTAGGAACCGAGTCCAGAATTTCCTGGCCGATTCCCCTGGCTGTTGAGTTAAATCATCAGCATCCGGCGGACGCACATAAGTGCCCTAGAAATTGTCCAGGAATGCATCTGCCAGGCTCTCCACACTTCCGATGGAGTTTGCCGGCAAGCTATTCAGCCAATGCCGAGCCGGCCCTTTGAGTTTTAGCGGGAGGTACTTGATGGCGTGTAGATCATCCCCGCGGGCCATGTGAATGTGGAGGAAGAAGTCTTCTATCCATACGGCGGGGTCTGTAGTACCATAATATGATTCAATGTTCACGAGTTTAAAACCTTCTGGGAATTCATGATCCATTACTTCATCGGTGAAGCATAGGGGGTGTGCGGTGCCTCTGTGCCGGGCTATGTCACGACACAGTTCATACGAGTCTTATCTGCCATATTCGGCCCGGCCGGATTTGCTTTTAGTGTATCCGGCATGACGATCATTGTCACGCATTGGGGCGCGACCCCGTGATCCGTAGATCGATCTTGTATGTCCTGCTTTGTTTTCCAATACGTCTCGCAGGTCCCGCGTGTTGCCCCGGCCCTTGGTGTTTTTGTTTGTCTGGCGACGGGGTGCGGGCTGGACTTCGGGCTGATATGTCCCTCTGTCTTGGCCACGAGGTGGCCGATCAGCTGCATCGTACGCTGGTGATGTAGGTTTAAATGCTTCCTCCTTTATTTGGGGTAGCAACCTGCGTTTTGGGTAACTCTTGGTTGGGCGTTCGAGTTCGTATTCCTCGGCCGCCAGGACTTCAGTCCATCTGTCCGCTAACAGATCTTGGTCAGCTCGAAGCTGTTGTTGCTTTTTCTTCAGGCTGTTTGCTGTGGCTATAAGCCGGCGCTTGAAGCACTCATGTTCGACGGGATCCTCAGGCACGATAAATTCTTCGTCGCCGAGGCTCACTTCGTCTTCGGAAAGAGGCATGTAATTGTCATCCTCCGATTCTCCGTCTGCTGCCTGCTTCGGAGGGCTAGCTTGTTCATCCTCCCGCTCTAGGTCTGGCTAGAGGGGATTGTCGTCGTCTTTGGCACTATCTAGAGCGTTATTGTCTCTTGCGCCGGTATAGCTGTTTTTGCTATGGCGGGACTTAGAGCGGCGCCGCTGACGTCCGTGCTTGGATTGCTTCTTGGAGGGATTATCCTCTGTTGTCTTATCGCCATCGCCTTCTTTGGGGGTGTCCACCATGTATATGTTATACGATGAGGTGGCAGTCCACGCCCTGTGGGCGGTGGTTCTTGTTCGTCTCCTGCATCGTCGTCCATACCGTCGATGTCTTCGGAGCCGAAGTCGAGCATGTCGGTTAAATTGTCGACAGTGGCTACTAAGTGGGTGGTGGGTGAGGAGCGAATTTCTTCGTCGTCCGCATCCCATTCTAGCCGGACGTAGTTCGGCCGAGGGTCTCCTGTCAGGGAGAGAGACCTCAACGAGTTTAGCACGTCGCCAAAGGGCGAGTGCTGAAAGATATCCGCGAAGGTAAACTCCATGATCTGTGCCCAATCGGATTCGATAGGCACGGATGCAGGCGGCTCGGAGCCCATGGCCGGGGACGAATCCAACGGTTCGGCAACACAGGTCTCGTAGGAGGTGAAGTCAGTATTCGGCTCTATCGCCACTGAGTGTGTGGCCTCCGTGGCGGGGTCCATCCACCCATCCTCGTATGGCGCAATTTGTTCTGGATTGAGGGCCGGAGTAGTTGCAGGTGTGATCTCCCGAAAACTGTCCGACGGTAGAGCTAAGTCATGCTCGTCGTGACTGTGCGACGCACCTGACATGGGCTCGAATCCGTTGAAGATCAAGTCTTCGCGGATGTCGGCAGTATAGTTCAAGCTTCCAAACCTGACCTGATGGCCAGGGGCGTAGCTTTCGATCTGCTCCAAATGGCCAAGCGAGTTGGCCCGCAGTACGAAGCCGCCGGATACGAAGATCTGTCCGGGGAGGAAAACCTCACCCTGGATCGCATTGTTGCCGATGATCGAAGGAGCCATCTAGCCTTACGGTGACGGCACCGTGGAACTCTCAATGAAAGCACCAATGTCGGTGTCAAAACCGGCGGATCTCGGGTAGGGGGTCCCAAACTGTGTGTCTAAGGCGGATGGTAACAGGAGGCGGGGGACACGATGTTTACCCAGGTTCGGGCCCTCTCGATGGAGGTAATACCCTACTTCCTACTTGATTGATCTTGATTATAAGAGTATTACAAGAGTTGATCTACCACGAGATCGTAGAGGCTAAACCTTAGAAGCTAGCCCATGGTATGATTGTTCTGGTCCTACGGACTAAGCCCTCCGGTTTATATAGACACCGGAGGGGGCTAGGGTTACACAGAGTCAGTTACAAGGGAGGAGATCTACATATCCGTATTGCCAAGCTTGCCTTCCACTCCAAGGAGAGTTCCATCCGGACACGGGACGAAGTCTTCAATCTTGTATCTTCATAGTCCACCAGTCCGGCCAAAGGATATAGTCCGGCTGTCCGAGGACCCCGTAATCCAGGACTCCCTCAGCGGCCGCCCATACCAGCCCCTATGGTAGCGTCACCCCTTTTGCGTGTATGATAGGGGTAGTGAAAAATATTCCAGCGGCACTTTTGATTTACCCACAGAATGGTTGAATTGCTTGTTTCTATGAACTGAGTTCGCCAATAATGTGAAGGATGCCAGTCTTTTCATCCTATTGTAGATTGCTTAGTTCTTGATATGCCAAAAGTAATCGCATGAAATATACAGTAAAAGCCAGTGTGATGTGTGTGGCTACAACTAGTCCGACTACACGTCCTCGTATACCATATCAAGGATGCACCATCTTACCAGATTAACCATTCGACTTACCAATGCATTGTGGGAAGAAATAAGTATTGGGACTGCGTATCCAAGCAATTGATGCCATGGACTCCTTCATACAACCTTGTAAGCGAAAAAGAAGTTGCAGTGTGCCTGTACAAAGAACTAGCGTAAGTTCAATTACCTGCTTCTCGGAATTTTAGTTAGCCACTTATTGCAAAATTGTTCAATTACGTTGGTTGGCTTAATTTTTCTACTGATTATATAATGCCACAGCCTGTTAATCCTATTATAGCTATCTATGTGTTTGATACTTACTGTTAAGAATTACCTGTTTGCCTGAACTTAAATAGCTACTTGTTTGTTTAACTGCTTTGCTGCTGCAACAACAGGTTACAATGATGTTAATAACTACTTTTCAGCATCTAATTGAAACTCATTAATTCCTTGTTTGTTTAACTGGTTTGCTGTCATAACTCCCAGTTGAGATGTTTTGCTAACTTCAACTTTTCTGAATCCAATCAGAACTTTAATGGCAAAACAGGTTAGCCCAAGATCAAAGAGCGAGGTCCCCATGGACGTTGTATCATCCCACAGCAGTGGCACCGGCCCAATCGTGCATTATGAATTGCCAACTGCTGATGCTCTAGAGGCTAAACTAGTGGTAGAAAGAAATTCTGCTTCTGCACTTAGAGATGAAGTTGACATGTTGAGGAAGCAAACAACACAATTAGTAGTAGTACTCAAGACAACCATTAAATATTTGGTGGATTTCAAAATGAAGCAAACTGAGACTAACCACATTGTTAAGGTCCTGAAGGAAAAAGGGAAATTAAATTCCCACTTGGTAAATCATAGGTGAAATGTTCTTTCCATCGTTGAATAACCTTTGTGTTGTTTGTTCATGTAATCAATCAAACCATTTGTTTTAGAGATCATGTAATAATTGTTTTTTGTTTTTTGTTTTTTGGTTTGTAATTTATTTGAGCACAAGTCTGTATTAATTGATAAGACTCGGAGACATTTCATTTTGATTGCTGTGGCAGACCTACAAATATGCCAATCGGGCTGAATGTGCATTCAGCAATACTAGTAGTATAGATGGACCATAAGTGGCACACATCGGAAAGGACCAAGATGTTGTAGTAGATTGGCTAAAAAAGGATGCTGTTGTAGAAAAGAAAAGTACAGCGGCCTGGCTTATGTATGTTAGTTGATCTTATTGATCCATATACACTATAAGTGTTTATATGTCTGTTAGTTCTGTACATTCTTGGTTGATTCACTCGGTATTTGAATCTTGATACATCGCTTGTGTACATTCTAAATGGGAGTACACATTATGTTGCGTGTGACATTTGAGTTGGACATGAAGTGTTCCAAATATTCGAATTCACCTTAAACTCGATTCTAGCTTCTGAATTTGAGTATCAGCATTTGTAAACCATATTCATATATGACAGTGGAATACATCTTTGTCGTCCTTTTGAAGATATATGAAAACACATAGAATGATTTATAAAGATTCGTATAAGAATACAAAATGGATTTGAATTTAGTTGCCAGGGTAAACGCGGATGCTTATTGTCCCAAAATTCAAAAGAAGCGGCAAAATGTCCACTCCCACGTCGGCTGCCCGAAGCCAAGTGTTTGGGAGATGGAAATAACTGTCTACCCATCACACGGACAATCCATCGGTCTGATAGTAACTTCAATAAGACGTGACACGACCGCCTCTGAGCCCATTCCGACACGGTGGGCGCCAAACATGGGCAGCAAAACACATTTGATTCAAGCTTGTCCGAAAGACCTCTGTTTCTCCCTCCATTTCCCCATTCATACACGGTGGGCGGCAAAACAAACTCGACTCGACCGAAATCGATGTAGGCAAATATTTTCAATAGGGGCAGGTTTGTAATTTCACTCAGACGTGACACAACCGCCCTACCTGTCAGCCCCGTTCATACACCATGGGCGCCAACCACCCTCTCCTCGCCCGAAATCGCTTTGGGAAAATATTGGCGAGACGCGAGATTACCGTCGTATCCCCAACCGACGAGACGTCCAAATTTTAAACGGGGGCTAAGTTCGTAACTTTCCCATATTTCAGACAAGCGCGTCCCAAAAACATGGTTCCCCGCACCTCTCCCTCCATTTTCCCATTCATACACCATCCACGCTAGAACACCATCCCCACACCAGCCTCCGTCCGCCACCCCATCCATCGCCGCCGTCCTCCACCACATCCATCGCCGCCGTCCTCCACCATGCCAGAGCACCTACCAAGACCGCATCATCCACTGATAGAGATGGACGTTTCTCATCCACGGCGACGGACCAAGAGCCTTGCATCACGTCCTCTCGCTTCATCGGCGCCGTCGTCCTCTTTGCCAGGGCCACTCACATGACCTTCTCTTCCACCGCAACGGGACTTATCCCTCGATGCACCCGTCTACTGCTACTTCTTGAGCTTGTGTTGGTTTTCCTTGAAGAGGAGAGGGTGATGCAGCAAGTGTAGCGTAAGTATTTCCCTCAGTTTTTGAGAACCAAGGTATCAATCCAGTAGGAGGCTCCTCAAAAGTCCCACGCACCTACACAAACAAACTGAGAACTCGCAACCAACGCAATAAAGGGGCTGTCAATCCCTTCACGGCCACTTGCAAAAGTGAGATCTAATAAAGATAGTAAGATAAGATAAATATATTTTTGGTATTTTATAATATAGATGCAGAAAGTAAAGATGCAAATAAAAGTAGATTGAAAGCAAATATGATAAGAGATAGACCCGGGGGCCATAGGTTTCACTAGTGGCTTCTCTCAAGATAGCATAAGTATTACGGTGGGTGAAAAATTACTGTCGAGCAAATTACAGAAAAGCGCATAGTTATGAGATTATATAGGCATGATCATGTATATAGGCATCACGTCCATAACAAGTAGACCGACTCCTGCCTGCATCTACTACTATTACTCCACACATCGACCGCTATCCATCATGCATCTAGAGTATTAAGTTCATAAGAACAGAGTAACGCTTTAAGCAAGATGACATGATGTAGAGGGATAAACTCATGCAATATGATATAAACCCCATCTTGTTATCCTCGATGGCAACAATACAATACGTGCCTTGCAACCCTTTCTGTCACTGGGTAAGGACACCACAAGATTGAACCCAAAGCTAAGCACTTCTCCCATGGCAAGAAAAACCAATCTAGTAGGCCAAACTAAACTGATAATTCGAAGAGACTTGCAAAGATAATTTAATCATACATAAAAGAATTCAGAGAAGATTCAAATATTATTCATAGATAAACTTGATCATAAACCCACAATTCATCGGATCTTGACAAACACACCGCAAAAAGAGTTTACATCGAATAGATCTCCGCAAGAGAGGGGGAGAACATGGTATTGAGATCCAAAAAGAGAGAAGAAGCCATCTAGCTAATAATTATGGACCCGTAGGTCTGTGGGAAACTACTCACGACTCATCAGAGGGGCTATGGTGTTGATGTAGAAGCCCTCCGTGGTTGACTCCCCCTCCGGCAGAGTGTCGGCGAAGGCTCCAAGATGGGATCTCGCGGATACAGAAGGTTACGGCAGTGGAAATTGTGCTTCGTGGTGCCCCTGGATGTTTTCGGGGTACGTAGTTATATATACGAGGAAGAAGTACGTCGGTGGCCGCCCGAGGGGCCCACGAGACAGGGGGGCGCGCCCTCCTATATCGTGGCTTCCTCGGAAGCTTCTTGACTTGCACTCCAAGTCCTCTAGATCACGTTCGTTCCAAAAATCACGCTCCCGAAGGTTTCGTTCCGTTTGGACTCCGTTTGATATTCCTTTTCTTCGAAATACTGAAATAGGCAAAAAAAAACAGCAATATGGGCTGGGCCTCCGGTTAGTAGGTAAGTCCCAAAAAATGATATACATGTGTAAAATAAAGCCCATAAACATACAAAAGGGGTAATATAATAGCATGGAACAATCAAAAATTATAGATACGTTGGAGACGTATCAAGCATCCCCAAGCTTAATTCCTGCTCGTCCTCGAGTAGGTAAATGATAAAAAGAGAATTTTTAATGTGGAATGCTACCTAGCATAATTCATAATGTAATTTTCTTTATTGTGGCATGAATGTTCAGATCCAAATGAATACAAAATAAAAGTTCATATTGATAAAAGAAATTGTAATACTTCAAGCATACTAATCAAAGCAATCATGTCTTCTCAAAATAGCATGGCAAAAGAAAGTTCATCCCTACAAAATCATATAGTTAGGCTATGCTTCATTTTCGTCACACAAAGATGTTCCCAACTTCTATACCCCCGATGACAAGCCAAGAAATTGTTTCATACTTAAATAATCTCAAACTTTTTCAACCTTCACGCAATACATGAGCGTGAGCCACGGATATAGCACTATGGGTGGAATAGAATATGATGATGGGGATTGTGTGGAGAAGACAAAAAAGAGAAAGTCTCACATTGACGAGGATAATCAACGGGCTATGGAGATGCCCATCAATTGATGTCAACATGAGGAGTAGGGATTGCCATGTAACGGATGCACTAGAGCTATAAATAAATGCTCAACAAAAGAAAACTAGTGGGCGTGCATCCAACTTGCTTGCTCATGAAGACCTAGGGCATTTGAGGAAGCCCATCGTAGGAATACACAAGCCAAGTTATATAATGAAAAATCCCCACTAGTATGAAAAAGACAACTTAAGAGACTCACTACCTGAAGAACAAGGTGCTACTTTGAAGCACAATATATGAGACTCACTACATGAAGAACAAGGTGCTACTTTGAAGCACAAGTGTGGAAAAAGAGATAGTAACATTGCCCTTTTTATTTATTTTCTTTTTTGGGGACTTTTTTTGGCCTTTCTCCTTTTTTGATTGGGCAATGCTCTAATAATGATGATCATCACACTTCTATTGATTACAACATAAGGATTACAACTCGAAACTAGAACAAGATATGACTCTATATGAATGCCTCCGGCGGTGTACCGGGATGGTGCGATGAATCAAGAGTGACATGTATGAAAAATAATGCATGGTGGCTTTGCCACAAATATGATGTCAACTACATGATCATGCAATGGCAATATGACAAAAATAAAGTATGTCATGATGATGATGAACGGAACGGTGGAAAGTTGCATGGCAATATATCTCGGAATGGCTATGGAAATGCCATAATAGGTAGGTACGGTGGCTGTTTTGAGGAAGATATAGGGAGGTTTATGTGTGATAGAGTGTATCGTATCACGGGGTTTGGATGCACCGGCGAAGTTTGCACCAACTCTCAAGTTGAGAAAGGGCAATGCACAGTACCGAAGAGGCTAGCAAAGGCGGAAAGGTAAAAGTGTGTATAATCCATGGACTCAACATTAGTCAAAAAGAACTCATATACTTATTGCAAAAATTTAGAAGTCATCAAAAATCAAGTACTAGGCGCATGCTCCTAGGGGGATAGATTGGTAGGAAAAGACCATCGCTCGTCCCCGACCGCCACTCATAAGGATGCACAAGCCAGGTACACTTCATGTTTCAAATTTGTTACACAACTTTAACCATATGTGCATGCTACGGGACTTGCTAAATTCAACACAAGCATTCTTTAAATTCATAATCACCCAACTAGCATGACTTTAATATCACTACCTCCATATCTCAAAACAATTATCAAGTATCAAGTTGATCATAGCATCCAATTCACTTCCTATGATAGTTTTTATTATACCCAACTTGGATGCCTACCATTCTAGGACCAATTTTATGACCATAGCAAATACCATGCTGTTCTAAAAGACTCTCAAAATAATATAAGTGAAGCATGAAAGACTAGCAATTTCTTCAAAATTAAGATACCACCGTGCTCTAAAAGATATAAGTGAAGCACTAGAGCAAAAACTATCAAGCTCAAAAGATATAAGTGAAGCACATAGAGTATTCTAGCAAATTCTAATCAAATAGGCTTCTCCCAAAAGGTGTGTACAGCAAGGATGATTGTGGTAAACTAAAAAGCAAAGACTAATATAATACACGACGCTCCAAGCAAAACACTTATCATGTGGTGAATAAAAATATAGCTCCAAGTAAAGTTACCAATGAACGAAGACGAAAGAGGGGATGCCTTCCCGGGGCATCCCCAAGCTTAGGATTTTGACTATTCTTGAATATCTTGGGGTTCCATGGGCATCCCCAAGCTTAGGCTCTTGCCACCCTTTATTCCATAGTCCATAAAAGCTTTACCCAAAACTTGAAAACTTCACAACACAAAACTCAACAGAAAATCTTATAAGCTCCATTAGTGAAAGAAAACAAAACCACCACATAAGGTACTGCAATAAAATCATTCTTTATTTAATTTGGTGTTAAACCTACTGTATTACAACTTTTCTATGGATTATAAACTATTTTATTGGCCGTAGATTCATCAAAATAAGCAAACGACACACAAAAAACAGAATCTGTCAAAAACAGAACCGTCTGTAGTAATCTGTAACTAACGCAAACTTCTGGAACTCAAAAAAATTCAGCCAAAATATGTCGACCTAGGAAATTTATTATTCATCAGCATCAATTGGAATCACTATTTTATCACGTTCTGGTGATTTTTTACAATTATTTTCGTGAGCCGAAAGTTTCTGGAAATTACAGCAAGATCAAATAACTATCATCCAAGAAGATCCTATAGGTTTAACTTGGCACAAACACTAATTAAAACATAAAACCACATCTAAACAGAAGGTATATGGATTATTTATTCCTAAACAGAAGCAAAAACAAAAATAAAATAAAAATAAAATTGGGTTGCCTCCCAACTAGCGCTATCGTTTAACGCCCCTAGCTAGGCATAAAAGCAAGGATAGATCTAACGAGTGCCATCTTTGGCACTAAACTCATAAGTAGCACGCATGATAGTTCATAAGGTAATTTAACTTTCTTTCTTGGAAAGTGCTCCATGCCTTTCTTTAATGGAAATTGGAATCTAATATTCCCTTCCTTCATATCAATAATCGCACCAATCGTTCTAAGGAAAGGTCTACCAAGAATAATAGGGCAAGAAAGATTGCAATCTATATCAAGAATGATAAAATCTACGGGCACCAAATTTCTATTTGCGACAATAAGAACATCATTGATCCTTCCTATAGGCTTTTTAATGGTGGAATCCGCAAGGTGCAAATTTAACGAGCAATCATCAATATCATGGAAACCTAGAATATCACATAAAGTTTTCGGAATCGAGGAAACACTAGCACCCAAATCACACAAAGAAAAACACTCATAATCTTTAATTCTAATCTTTATAGTAGATTCCCACTCATCATTAAGTTTTCTAGGTATAGAAACTTCCAAATTAAGTTTTTCATCATAAGATTGCATCAAGGCATCGACGATATGTTTGGTAAAAGCTTTGTTTTGACTATAAGCATGAGGAGAATTAACAACGGCTTGCAACAAGGAAATACAACCTTTTATAGAGCAATTATCATAATTAAATTCCTTGAAATCCGAGATAGTGGGTTCAACATTATTAAAAGTTGAGGATTCTCCAATCTCACTTTTACCAATTTTAACATTAAGATCTAAAAAGACTCCGAATTCTTGGGACGCCTTCTAGGCAAAGTTGATTCATCATCAGTCCCATAATCATCAACATTCATATCGCAAAACATAGATCTAATCGGAGACGCATCAATAACTTTAAGATCCTCATCATTATTTTCATGTAAACTAGAAGAACACGCCTTTATAAAGCTTTCTTTTTTAGCACGCAATCTAGCGGTTCTTTCCTTGCACTCTTTAATGGAAATTCTCATTACTTCTAGAGACTCATTGATGTCATGCTTAGGAGAAGAAGATCCAAGTTTAATAGAATTAACATCAAGCGAAAGTCTATCAACGTTCCTAGCCAAATCATCAACTTTGAGCAATTTTTCTTCAAGCAAAGCATTAAAATTCTTTTGAGAAATCATAAATTCTTTCACACTATTCTCAAAATCAGAGGGCATATTATTAAAATTACCATAAGAATTATTGTAGGAATTTCCATAATTATTAGAGGGATTACTAGGGAACGATCTAGCATTAAAATTTCCTCTATAAGCATTATTTCCAAAACTATTCCTACCAACAAAATTCACATCCATAGATTCATTATTGTTCTCAATCAAGGAAGACAAAGGCATATCATTGGGATCAAGAGGAGTATTTTTAGTAGAAAACATCTTCATAAGTTCATCCATCTTTCCACTCAAAACATTGATTTCTTCTATAGCATGCACTTTTTTACTAGAAGATCTTTCGGTGTGCCGTGAGAATAATTAGCCATAATATTATCAAGAAGTTTTATAGCATCTCCTAACGTGATTTCCATAAAGGTGCCTCCCGCGGCCGAATCTAAGAGATTTCTTGAAGCAAAGTTCAATCCGGCATAAATTTTTTGTATAATCATCCATAAATTCAAACCGTGAGTAGGGCAATTGCGAAGCATCAATTTCATTCTTTCCCAAGATTGGGCAACATGCTCATGATGAAGTTGTTTAAAGTTCATAATATCGTTCCTAAGAGTGATGATCTTAGCGGGAGGAGAATACTTAGAGATAAAATCATCTTTGCACTTGTTCCAAGAATCAATACTATTCTTAGGCAAAGACGAAAACCAAACTTTAGCACGATCTCTAAGTGAAAACGGAAATAACTTCAATTTGACAATATTGTTATCCATATCTTTCTTCTTTTGCATATCACACAAATCAACAAAGTTGTTTAGATGCGTAGCGGCATCTTCGCTAGGAAGGCCGGCGAATTGATCTTTCATAACAAGATTCAGCAAAGAGGTATTGATTTCACAAGACTCATCATTATTAAGAGGAGCAATCGGAGTACTAAGGAAATCATTATTATTGGTACTCGAGAAGTCACACAATTTGGTATTATCTTGCGCCATGGCAACAAGTAATCCAACACATAAGCAAACAAAAAAACGGCAAGCAAAAAGAGAAGGAGATTGGGAAAGAGAGGGCGAATAAAACGGCAAAGGTGAAGTGGGGGAGAGGAAAATGAGAGGCAAATGGCAAATAATGTAAATGCGAGGGAGATAGGTTTGTGATGGGTACTTGGTATGTCTTGACTTGAGCGAAGACCTCCCCGGCAACGGCGCCAGAAATCCTTCTTGCTACTTCTTGAGCTTGCGTTGGTTTTCCTCGAAGAGGAGAGGGTGATGCAGCAAGTGTAGCGTAAGTATTTCCCTCAGTTTTTGAGAACCAAGGTATCAATCCAGTAGGAGGCTCCTCAAAAGTCCCACGCACCTACACAAACAAACTGAGAACTCGCAACCAACGCAATAAAGGGGTTGTCAAGCCCTTCACAGCCACTTGCGAAAGTGAGATCTAATAAAGACAGTAAGATAAGATAAATATATTTTTGGTATTTTATAATATAGATGCAGAAAGTAAAGATGCAAATAAAAGTAGATTGTGTTGACACACGAACACGTCACGTGTACCCTCGACGCCGGGGGTGATACACCGCAACTCACGTCGAAGGAGACCCGACCGACAAAGACGACACGCAAGGCGATCGACGGGCGCTTTTTAGACCGAAAACCCCACACCCCCGGGAGGGACCCCGTCAGGGAGTGCGGCGGCTATGGGCTGCCCTAGGTCGATTCGCTCGCCCCTAGAGCCTCGGGATTTGCGGCTCTCAAACACGAAGAACAACGAAGAACGAGAGAGAAAAACGGTGGAGAGATAAAACGTAGATGAAAAAGTAGTATATTAATTTGTTCGATTGTGTGTTGTTCAATCGGCCATCACCCCTAATATATATAAGAGGCGGTTGGACTTCCCATACAAGTAAAGGATTCATCTAGGCTTTCCTTACAAGAAATTACATCAATTCACGCCCTAGAGTCCTAGTTCTATTCCAACTCGGATTCAGTCTGAATCTGGCCCAACTTCTGTCTTCCTTCTTGCACGGGCCGCCGAGCTTACATATAATCTCCGATCAAGACGGCCCAAATATCAAACTTGTGCGCCTCGACGATATGAACAACTCTCATGTTGATTACTTTTTCAAATAAGGCCATCTTGAATACCTCTCGAGGTCATCTTTACCTTCCAGTCGGACTCGGTCTTGCAGTAGACTGGATTATACGAGTCTCGTAGTGAATTTGTAGGCCATATACTACCTCTGATGATGATGACTCCAAAACCAAAGTTTGCCGTCTTGATGATACGCTTAACTTCTGTATTGAACACTTCTTCATCCGAGGTCATCTTCATAAACTTTCGAGCACATGTTCAGTTTCACTCGGATTCGAGCTCATCCACTCGGATATTAGAGACTTTCACTCGGACCGTTCGACTGGACTTTTTCACTCCGAAAACAATCTTTCACTCGGATGACTATATTTCCACTCGGATGACTATATTTTCACTCGGAAAGCAATATCTTACTTGATCGGCAAGTTTTCGTTCCGATGGTAATCTTTTCACTCGGAACATTTTCATCTGGAGGACAATTTCACTCGGATGACTATATTTTTATTCGGATAATAATAAGTTCATCCGGTCAGCAAACTTCCACTCGGATTTTCACTCGGATGATAAGCTTTTTCACTCGGATTTCCGACTGAAAACACAGCCTGATCTTGTCTTGTCTCTCCAGGCCTCATACGACCTCGGATTGAGACGAATTATATATGAAAATCGATCGACTCGACGAGACGAAACTTTTCTGTGTTGAAGGTTTTTTGATTCAATGATGTCTTGAGGGCCGAATTGCTCACGCATTGCATCAGACACTCATCAACATGTGTCTGGTGTCAAGCGCAATATTTTGGTCTCTGGCCTGTCCAAACCGTATTGACAGTAACTTTTGCATATGAACTTGTATTAAGATGATTTATATATGAAAATCAATTGCCTCGACGAGACGAAAACAATTCATTTGGAGTGCTCCTTCATCTGAGGTCATATTGAGGGTGTAATCAGCCGAAAAGCACTCAGAACACTAAATTTTGTCACTCGGAGTACAGCTTCGGCCACTGAGATGAGGTCAAATGGCGATAGCCTAAATATCAAAGTTGTCCCATTCGACGATGTGAAACTTTCTCATGCTGAAAACCCTTTCACTCTATATTTTGCCAAAATCAGGTGTCAACAGATTGAAAGCAAATATGATAAGAGATAGACCCGGGGGCCATAGGTTTCACTAGTGGCTTCTCTCAAGATAGCATAAGTATTACGGTGGGTGAACAAATTACTGTCGAGCAATTGATAGAAAAGCGCATAGTTATGAGATTATCTAGGCATGATCATGTATATAGGCATCACATCCATAACAAGTAGACCGACTCCTGCCTGCATCTACTACTATTACTCCAACCTCGACCGCTATCCAGCATGCATCTAGAGTATTAAGTTCATAAGAACAGAGTAACGCCTTAAGCAAGATGACATGATGTAGAGGGATAAACTCATGCAATATGATATAAACCCCATCTTGTTATCCTCGATGGCAACAATACAATACGTGCCTTGCAACCCTTTACATCACTTGGGTAAGGACACCGCAAGATTGAACCCAAAGCTAAGCACTTCTCCCATGGCAAGAAAAACCAATCTAGTAGGCCAAACTAAACTGATAATTCGAAGAGACTTGCAAAGATAACTTAATCATACATAAAAGAATTCAGAGAAGATTCAAATATTATTCAAAAAGAGAGAAGAATCCATCTAGCTAATAACTATGGACCCGTAGGTCTATGGTAAACTACTCACGACTCATCGGAGGGGCTATGGTGTTGATGTAGAAGCCCTCCATGGTTGATTCCCCCTCCGGCAGAGTGCCGGCGAAGGCTCCAAGATGGGATCTCGCGGATACAGAAGGTTACGGCGGTGGAAATTGTGTTTCGTGGTGCCCCTGGATGTTTTCGGGGTACGTAGGTATATATAGAAGGAAGAAGTACGTCGGTGGCCGCCCGAGGGGCCCACGAGACAGGGGGCGCGCCCTATAGGGGGGGGGGGGCGCCCTCCTATCTCGTGGCTTCCTCGGAAGCTTCTTGACTTGCACTCCAAGTCCTATGGATCACGGTCGTTCCAAAAATCACGCTCCCGAAGGTTTCATTCCGTTTGTACTCCGTTTGATATTCCTTTTCTTCGAAATACTAAAATAGGCAAAAAAAAAACAGCAATATGGGCTGGGCCTCTGGTTAGTAGGTTACTCCCAAAAATGATATAAATGTGTAGAATAAAGCCCATAAACATCCAAAAGGGGTAATATAATAGCATGGAACAATCAAAAATTATAGATACGTTGGAGACGTATCATCTACCCTCGCAGATTTGCTTCAACGCCACCGACAGCCATCGCACCCCCGATGCCTACACGGCGCCGCAAGGGAGGTGGTACTTCATATCTCCTCAACTTTTTGATCTCAACCAGAAAATAGATCTTAACTTGGTTACTCTACTTTCTTTTCAGCTCTTAGAATTTAGTTCTTAGTTCAAAGAAAACAATGGCTGCTAAATATCATTTCTCCGGTTTCCCCCTTTTATGATCACTATACGATCAGAATACATGCTTCGTGTCATAATAGCACTGCTCGACCCATCAAGCTAAACAAGTTTAGTTGTTCAAATACGAATCTGATATTATTAAAACATATTCTTTTAACTGGTCAGCTAAATGTTCCTAAATTAGTTTCGAAAATGCATGTTCGCCGCTCGGGTGTGTATCTCTACAGGGTGCCCACGGTGGGCCGGCCCACCCTGGGATTTTGGGTCATCCCAGGCCCCGATTCCACTCTGTTCTGCTGCGCGCTTCCGATCTCTACTCGCCCCCAGCCGCCTTCCTCGCCGGCGACTTGCCGTCCCCGGACGGCATGACTCTAGGAGGAGACTCCGGACTAACAGGAGGTTAGGAGCCGCTTGCCCAACAGCGTCACCGCTGCCCGGGCACGCCACCATGCCTACCTTCCCAGTCCGTTCAAGGCTCAGGCGTGCAACACCCACTAAGCCAACCCGATTTATCCTGAGATAAGTCCTCAACACTCAGCAACCACTCCTCATCACCCATTTTCTAATTGATTCATTACTCATTAGGCAGGACTGTCATTAGGGTTTGTTGTGTGCTCAGTGCTACCTACACTTAATGGTTCAGATGTATTTCGGTAATCTTTAGTACCTGTAAAGTTCACAGGGTTTTCAAAATTCCGGCCATAGGAACAGACACTAGTCATTTTGTATTCTTGGTCGTAGTGACATTAACCCAGATTACTACTGCAAGCCAGGTTTGTTGAAAATTTCACTTGTCTTTCTTACTCATTCGATATAATATCCAATTATTCATGTCGATTAGTTGCAAACAATAAGTGCTAGACAAACTTCTTGATTCAGATTTTGGACGGTCTCTTACTGCAGTTACAATTCTGCATACTTGTCCTAGTGAGCTCACAAGTAAATGATTGATTCACTACATCTATGCTTGCCTTGTCATATTTGTTGTCAATATTCTTTTAGGGTGGACCACCCTGTTTCTAAATACTGCAACCGTAGACATGAGTGAATAGTATTTCTCTATGTGATCTCTTCCATCATGTGTGGGAAACGAACACTGCATTGTATAGAAAGAAAGTATCATTTCCAGCTTTTACATAGGCTTTGATCTTTTACATGGTATACAATCTGCCTACTTGCTTTGTGTCGCAGTAACAACACTCCACCCTTGAAGCTAAACATTATGCCACTCATAATTCCTTAGTTTATTTGTTCAAATACAAATTTCATATAATTCTAATGTTCCTACTTCAGTTTTGAAATGTGTGTCTGCCTGTTATAGAGACATAAGGGGTTTGT
Organism: Aegilops longissima; assembly: GCA_021605205.1. NCBI lineage: Eukaryota > Viridiplantae > Streptophyta > Magnoliopsida > Poales > Poaceae > Aegilops > Aegilops longissima. Next base: position 52,338,210 of record CM038681.1, on the reverse strand, counting down.
ATTTCTGTGTGTGGTCTGGTCAGCACGGTTGGGGGGTGAACTTTGCATATGTAGGGGTTTATAGGGAGACACTCTTCGAGTTAAATCCGCAATGCATTCCATAGATAATCAGACTACTTTTTATGTTTTCATGAATCTCAGATTCTGAACAACATCATAATGATTATGAGTGAGGGAGTCCTGGATTAAGGGGTGTCCGGATAGCCGAACTATCACCGTTGGTCGGACTCCTGGACTATGAATATACAAGATTGAAGACTTCGTCCCGTGTCCGGATGGGACTTTCCTTGGCGTGGAAGGCAAGCTTGGCGATACAGATATGTAGATCTCCTACCATTGTAACCGACTCTGTGTAACCCTAACCCTATTCGGTGTCTATATAAACCGAAGGGTTTTAGTCCGTAGGACGAACAACAATCATACCATAGGCTAGCTTCTAGGGTTTAGCCTCTCTGATCTCGTGGTAGATCTACTCTTGTACTACCCATATCATCAATATTAATCAAGTAGGAGTAGGGTATTACCTCCATCGAGAGGGCCCGAACCTGGGTAAAAACATCGTGTCCCTTGTCTCATGTTACCATCCGACTAGACGCACAGTTCGGGACCCCCTACCGGAGATCCGCCGGTTTTGACACCGACATTGGTGCTTTCATTGAGAGTTCCTCTGTGCCGTCACCGTCAGGAAGGATGCCTCATCCCGTCTTTAAAGACGATACTATCGCCAAAGGAGCCTTGGCCACTGGTCAGACTCTCGGCTAGGTGGTTTTCTTATGACCGCCAGTTCGGCCACCGCGCCGACGATCACTTCTCGAGTCATTGAAACCAATCTTCACGTTAAATCGGAACTTGCCGAGCAGTTAGATCCGATCGAGCTCTCCTCCATAAACGAGCTCTTGGATCGCATCGCCGCCCTGGGAGTCGCTACAGACTACGACCAGATCGGGCCTAAAACCGATCTAAGAGAGATCAACTCTCCCCAGGCTACCCATCACATTGCTGTGATAGAGGAGCAATACGGCGACTCTTCTTCTATCTTAAGGACTAGCTACATCCGGATTCCCGATCCCTCAATGCCGGATTCCCGCAGAGGGACGGATGTCGATCAAGCCCTGAACTTAAAGTCAGGCGGCGGGTTGGATTCATTGGATAGCATTCAAAAATCCAAACTTCCAAGTTCGGAAACTTCTCGGCCCCTGAGTCTTAAATTGGACAGGGTTCCGGATCTAGTTCCACCCGCCCACCCAAACATTAGCGATTTATCCCGAATTAGGCAAGAGCCCGCTGAAACAGTACATCATTACTGGGCCAGATTCCTCCTGGTTATGGACAGGATAAAGGACTACCGAGAGAAGGACGCAATCTCACTTTTCTGCAATAATTGCACGGACAGGGGAATCCTAAACGCCATAAGTCATCGCGAAATTACACGCTTTGCTGACTTGGCAACGATAGTACAAAAGTACTGTGTGATGGAGAGTGCTTGGAAAACCGAAAGTAAATTTTGGGATAATCCGGCCCCAAATACAGCCCTAGTCCGGAATAAAAGGGTGCATCATCACCAAGCACCTGGGTTAAACATCAAAAAACAAAAACCCCCTAAAGGGCACGGAACCGTACTGGAGGGTTGGCTAAGCGGACCCTGCAAAATTCATAGCACGGAGGGCGCCACTCCAACTCATAGCCTTCGAGCACATTGGATACTACGGCAGGTGGCCAAAAGTGGCGAAGAGCTTCTAGCCTCAAAATCCCAGCCCAGCAACACCAGTACGGTATTAACAGTCTTCGAGACTTTCGCATCAAATAACATGCGGAAACGAACACTCCGCAACCTTGCCGAAGTCTACCAAGTAGCAACAATAAATCCATGGAGTGACACGGCTATTACCTTTAATGCCAGTGATGAACCCAAATTCCGAACAGCCCGAGCACCAGCCGCATTGGTTCTCAGTCCAATAGTGGACGGCTTTCGCCTTACTAAGGTACTCATGGATGGCGGCAGCGGACTAAACCTCATCTACGAGGAAACCCTCCGAAAAATGGAAATAGACTGGAACCGCATTGAGCGAAGCTGCACAACCTTTAGAGGAATAATCCCTAGCCGGGAAGCATGCTGCATAGGAAAAATCACACTGGACGTAGTGTTCGGCTTGCCGGACAATTACAGGTCCGAGGAGGTCACATTTCAAGTGGCCCCGTTCAGTAGCGGATATCACGCTTTATTAGGGCGAGAGGCATTCACGATTTTTCAAACTATACCCCATTATGGGTACATGAAGCTTAAAATGCCCGGACCTAACGGAATCATCACTCTCGCTAGTGATCCGAACATAACACTCCGCGCCGAAAACAAGACAGCCGCATTAGCCCTCGAGGCACTATCCGAAGCCCTAGCGGCCGAGGAACTCACTGCGATGCGCTCCACGGTGAACAGGGACGATGTGATACTTGATAAAAGATCCAAGTCCACCTCTTTTAAACCAGCGGATGAAATAGTCAAATTTCAAGTCCACCCAACGGACCCTGCAAAGACGGCCTCCATTGGGGCACAATTAAACCCTGATGTAGACGCTGCACTACGAGAATTTCTACGAGAAAACTGGGACATTTTTGCCTGGCACCCTTCAGACATGCCAGGAATCCCACGTCGGCTGGCTGAGCACAGCCTAAATATCCTAAAAGGATTCAAGCCAGTCAAACAGGCTCTTCGGCGCTTTTCCGAACCCAAGAGACAAGCCATGGGAGAGGAACTAGCCAAATTTCTGGAAGCCGGATTCATCAGAGATATAAAACATCTAGACTGGTTAGCAAATCTGGTGATGGTACCAAAGAAGGATAAATCCTGGCGGCTATGTGTTGATTTCAAAGACCTTAATAAGGCTTGCCCAAAGGATCCCTTCCCCCTCCCTCGCATTGATCAAATTATCGACGCTACAGCAGGACACGACTCTTTGTGCTTCCTCGACGCGTACTCCGGCTACCACCAAATCAAGATGGCGGAGCCAGACCAAGCCGCAACAGCATTCATCACTCCATACAGCCCATTCTGCTTCAACACAATGCCCTTCGGGCTCAAAAACGCCGGCGCAACATATCAGCGCATGATTCAGACATGTCTGGCAAACCAGATCGGCAAAACAGTGGAAGCATATCCAAGCATGTCGAAACTCTAGTAGACGACTTGAGGTGCACATTCGACAACCTCCGAAAATATGACATTAAGCTCAATCCGGAAAAATGCGTCTTCGGCGTTCCAGCCGGAAAGCTCTTGGGCTTCATTGTATCCGGTAGAGGAATTGAACCAAACCCAGCCAAGATCCGAGCTCTGTCACAATTGGATATTCCAAAAGACCTCAAACAAATACAAAACTTGACTGGATGCGTAGCGGCTCTAAGCCGCTTTATTTCCCGTTTGGGAGAAAAGGCGTTACCCCTTTACCGCCTCCTCCGGCGCACCGAACACTTCGAGTGGACGGATGCCGCCACGGCCGGACTCGAAGAAATAAAAGCCTTATTGGCAACAAATCCGGTCCTGGCCGCGCCCAACATGGGCGAATCAATGCTACTATATATCGCCGCAACACATCAAGTTGTCCGCGCGGTGCTCGTCGTCGAACGAGAAACGGACGGACACCGGTTCCCTCTTGAAAAACCGGTTTACTATGTGTCCACTTTCCTAACTCCATGCAAGTCCCGGTACCCACATTATCAAAAGATAGCATACGCGATGTTCATGGCATCCCGGAAGCTGCGACACTACTTTCAAGAGTGTTCGATAACGGTAGCCTCCGAAGTACCTCTTAACGACATTATAAACAACCGCGATGCGACGGGCCGGATTGCTAAATGGGCCATAGAGCTCCTTCCATTCGACATAACCTATAAGCCACGGCGAGCTATTAAGTCGCAGGTTTTGGCCGACTTCGTGGCCGAATGGACCGAAGCCGAACTCCCTAAAGAGTACGGCGCATACTCCAATTGGATCATGCACTTTGACGGCTCCAAAATGTTGGCCAGCCCCCAGGCTGGCGTCGTCCTGACGTCCCCAACCGAGGACACAGTCCAATTACATCCTTCAGATAATGTATACGGACTCCAACAACGCAGCCGAATACGAGGGCCTTCTGCACGGCCTCCGGATGGCAGTCTCCATGGGCATTAAACTCCTAGAGGTGCGTGGGGATTGGAACCTCGCGATATCTCAAATAAACGGAGACTTTGATGCCAAAGATCCAAAAATGGCAGCGTACCGCAATGCGGTCCTAAAAATGTCAGCACGGTTCGAAGGGCTCGAATTTCATCATATAGCCCGGGATAACAACCAGGCGGCGGACGTATTGGCACGCATCGGTGCAAAACGCGATGTCGTCCCGCCCAACATCTTCCTGGAACGGCTGTTCAAGCCATCCGTACTATGGGAAGGGGAGTCCAGACATAACAATCCGGACCCAACCGCACTGCCTGACACCGAACACTCTGACACAATCGGAGGCTCTACCACCGAGATTACACCCTCCGACCACGAAATAATGGCGGTTATCACCCAGTGGACGGAACCATTCCTAGCCTACCTAACTAGGCAGGAACTCCCCGAAGACCAAAATGAGGCTCGCTGCATAGTACGGCGATCCAAAGCCTATAAAGTCCATGAGGGAGAGCTCTATAAGAAAAGCACAACATGAGTCCTTCAAAGGTGTATCTCTGAAGAGGAAGGGCGAAACCTCCTGGCTGAAATTCATGCCGGACTGGGTGGGCACCACGCCGCAGCCCGGGCCCTTGTAGGCAAGGCCTTCCGTATAGGATTTTATTGGCCGACAGCCCGGGCAGATGCGCAGGATTTAGTCCAACGATGCGTCGGTTGCCAGCTTTTTGCTATCCAAAGCCACATGCCACCCACCGCCCTCAAAACTATACCCATCACCTGGCCGTTCATGTGCAGGGGCTTGACATGGTTGGACCCCTTAAGGGAGGAACCCACAAGCAAAAATACCTATTGGTCATGGTGGATAAATTCACCAAATGGATAGAGGCCAAGCCTGTTAAAACGGCCGAATCCGGGCCGGTGATAGACTTCATATCAGGGGTAGTGCACCGTTACGGCGTCCCCCACAGTATCATTACTAATAACGGCACCAACTTCACGGCCGATGAGGTCAAATCATGGTGCAAAAACATGGGCATCAAGCTCGATTACGCCTCAGTTTATCACCCTCAAACCAACGGCCAGGTCGAGCAAGCAAACGGTCTAATCATGAGCGGCATTAAACCCGGACTAGTGCGGTCCTCAAGGAATCTAACACGACTTTGGGTTGAGGAGCTCGACTCCGTACTCTGGGGGCTGCGGACCATGCCGAATCGTACTACCGGATTCACACCATTTTTTATGGTGTACGGCGCAGAGGCAGTCTTGCCCTGCGACATAATTCATGACTCACCTCGCGTGCGCATGTATGAAGAAAGAGAAGCCGAGCTCGATCGGCAGGACAGTTTGGACGCATTGGAGGAGGAGCGCGACGTGGCAAAAGCTCGTTCCGCATTTTATCAACAGCAGGCTCGAAGATATCAAAGCAGGGAAGTACGGGCCAAAGCTTACAACGTTGGCGAACTAGTTCTACGCCTGCCGGACAAGAAAAAGGACAAACTCAAGCCCAAATGGGAAGGTCCCTTCATCATCGACCAGGTCCTGACCGGCGGAGCATACCGTCTGCGAAACGCATCGGATAACCGACTCGAGCCGAACCCATGGAACGCAGCCCGTCTACGAAGATTCTACGCCTAAGCGCCGGACTCCGAGTTCATCTCCTTCCTCCGTCCACATATTCTATTTTTTACTGTCTTTTATTTCTCTCCTTCCCCCTCCTTCTTCCTGAAGCCTTTAGAGGCTCGTTTGCGCTTTGTTTCGCACATACTTGACGCGCTGTCCGCGCTCATTATACCTGGGGGCTTCTTTAACAGAAGCTTATTTATACGGGCTTTATGCCCAACACATGTGTTAAACTTCCGCATGTACCTTTTCATCACCATTATATGCATCGATATGACTTAAGTTTTGGCCAAGCTGGGTTGCCTAGCTCCTGTGCTTACCCCTACGTTCCCGATTGTTCGGCGAGGTGGTAAAGGGAGCAGCTCTACGATTGTTACTGCCGGGTCAGCTGGATGTGTACCTCAGACTGGGTGAAGCCGAAAGCTAGCGTTCTTAAGGGAATATTTGGTCGGTGAACTGAAAGATGATTTTTAACTATTTATCCATCTGCCCCCAGATGATTTTCTGCTTTTTTTAGCAGTTTGGACATACACTTTAGGGCATGCCTCCCAGGGAAAGGAACCCTTAACGGAACTATTCTCCCTGGAAGATGTTTCTTACTATCCATGTAATATAACATAACTAGTTGGGCACTTGTCTGATACAGCAATAATGACCCCTACGCCTTGTCTCCATGCATGCCCCGGTTCTTACATAACTGCGAGGGTATTCGGACACACTCCGGACTATTGGGTCCCGAGGTCGGCTTAAAAGGTCCGCTATGACAAACGATCTACAATCCGGCTAGAAGACATTTTTCATGTCATATTCAATTACATAGTCAACTCGACTAATTGTATTCCTCCTCAATGCCATCTAATAGGCTATCTAATTTACAATCTTGCTGGGAATACTTGGCGGCCAATTCTACTTGGCCGTACACTAAGCTTACAGGGATCTCCTTCCCATCAGGCCCCACAGGTCCAACCTCGCCATGTGGTTTGGGTCAGCCTTCGTGTACCTGCGTCTTTACCATGGCCCAGCCTCCTGGCGCCTTGACAGCAGGCCGATATCTTCCATAGTCGGAAGCGCCACCGTGCTCCTTGAAGCCGCTCGCCAGCTCCCCAATGCCTTGGGCAGGGAGATAGATGGCCACAAGGCCTGGCGACGCCTTTCATCACTGCCGAACTCGTTAGTGCAGCCGACCTGATTCGGGAAGAAGATCACCCAAGAACTGGGCATCTCCTCCTCGGGACGACCTGTGAGCAAACCTACATACATGTTTATGTTAGTCGCCTTCCTCGCCGAACTCTTTCAAAGTTCGCTCAAGCACTTCTTGAAAATGCCGTGACGGCCGCCGATTCTCCTTTATGGAGTCGTAAACTGGGCACGAACATCCTTTAGTTCCTCACCCAGTTGGGTGTTGGCATCTTGGAGGTTATTTTTTCCTGCCACACCTCATAAGCACGCTCGCCGCCTTCAACCGGCGCAAGAGCTGTTGCTTGTCCGGATCTAGTCCGCGCCATCTGCAATATTATTGTCGATTTACACACGCCGCACTTCATAAACTATTTATCTTTTGAGGCATATATTACCAGAGGGGGTCTCTGTGGCTCCCCCTGTAGCGGCTTGTGCGGCCTCAAGTTGGGCCTTGCATTCTTCGAGCTCCTGGGACCGTCGGGTATTCTTTTTTGTAAGATCCTGCATAACAAATGATCCTTAAATCAGTTATTCTAACTATTTTAAGTCTCGGGGGCTACTGGCATATATAACTGTCAAATTTCCTCACTCGTATGTCCTTTACATACTGCACCGTGGCTTTGGCTAGACCATCTTGAGCGGCATGGAGGTGCGCATCTCCCGAATTGAAGGCATTCAAGGCCTCTTGGGAGAAACATGCGTCACGAAGAACTGTCCGGCGGCGCCTGTGATTCATGACGCTCTCCACCTCGGAGTTGGTGGCGGACAATCTGTTGGAGGAGCATCCGACGCACGCCTCGTGCTCGCCTCCGCTTCTGGACCCGGCTTTGGAGCCTGGCTGGCGGAGGTTCGATTGGCAACCTCTCCGGACTCAGTCCGGCGAGCGCTCTTTTTCCTGAAAAGAGCACCAGCATTAGTACGCCTTCCAGGAATCAATCCTGGGAATATGGTGACGCGCCATACCGTTGCGGCGGAGTTTCGATCCGGACCGCACTTCTTTTTAGCCTGCGGGGCCATACTGCCCCTTGTTGGCTAGCCGCCGCGGGCTCGGCCTCCTGCCTCGAAGGCACCCCCTGCGAAACGCCATCGAATACGTGGTGATTAGAAGTAAAGCACGGGTGGGTCATGGTACCGGACTTGGTCACGGTTATTCGGGAGGCCGGAAATAATCCGGGTAGTCGGCCGTAATGGCAACCAAAGCATTGTCGATGCTAAGTTGGTGGAACACCCCGTCGATCAGCTCCACCTTTATATCCGGGTCCTCTTCGGAGGCTGGATCGAGGGACCATTCCAGATCCTCGGGTTGTGGGGGCGGGCTGTGTATCTTCTCCACGGCCCGGCGCAGTTCCTGCGTAGAAACCATGAAGTGAGATATTTAACCACGGGAACATGGATCGGACAGGCCACAAAGATATTTGCTTACCCAACTTCGAGGATTATTCGTAGAAAACCCGCTCAGTGGACTGACGCGGAGAAAATCCTCCTCTTCCCCTTTGTACATGGCGGACAAGTTCTTCACCAGTTCGGTGACCGATCCCGGCCCTTTGCGGCCATGGCGGGTGGCATCATCCTCCCCGTTGAAGTCCCACACGGGGTGGCCCCTATATTGGAGCGGCTGCACTCCCCTCATAATGCAGATTGCCATGACTCCAATCATGGTCAATCCGGCATGAGCCAGTAATCTTATTCAGTTCATCACGTAAAGGACGTCCCGGTCATTTTCCCTCTGGGGCTCCGCGGGCGCCATCTTAGGCGCTTCTTCAGAGGAGCATTGCTAAACTCCGGAAGGCCGATCCGAACAGGATACGGCAGCGGGACGTCCTCCATGTAAAACCATTCCGAAGGCCAGTTTTCGGACGCCTTCTTCGGGGTTCCGGATAGATATCCGATCCCGGCGATGCGCCATAGTTCGGCTCCGCCCACTTGATATATTGACCCCTCATGAGAACGGGGTACTAGGCAGAATAATCTCTTCCACAGCGCAAAATGAGCCTCGATGCCCAAGAACAGTTCGCAAAGGGCCACGAAGCCCGCGATGTGCAAAATAGAGGCAGGCGTAAGGTGGTGCAACTGGAGGCCGTAGAACTTCAAGAGCCCCCGGAGAAATGGATGAATTGGAAATCCGAGTCCTCTTACTAGATAAGAGATAAAGCACACCCGCTATCCTTTAGAGGATCGGGACACTCTCGCTTGCTTTCCGCCCTTGTAGGTGGCAAGTCCGCTCGAACCGGAACCATGAAGGCCGGGGAAGAAATCCCTTGGTTTGGAGTATAACTAGCTCGCTATGCGGGATGAGCATCTCTCCCAATTTCTGGTGAGGGCTGGGAGCGCGAAGGAGGATCCGTCGACCGTCCATGATGGAATGGGTTTTTGTCGAGGCGCCCGATGAAAGCTCATGGCGGGGGGATGGTGTGACTCATACCTAGATCCTCGCCCTTTTATAGGCGGCTCATTTGCGCAGCTAGGGGGGTAAGTGTAAAAATACCCTGGCTTTTCGCATTCATTCAGACACGTGGAAGATGGCCATTATTGGGCGTCGAAGCCAAGAAGCACTGCATTTATCAGAAGCCGGACACTATTCGACAAGTATATGGAATTTGGAGAAGAACTCGCCTCGCAATGCCGAAGACAATCAACGCGCCGGACTCATCGCCATTGAAGCCTGGTTCGGGGGCTACTGAGGGAGTCCTGGATTAGGGGGTATCCAGATAGCCGAACTATCACCGCTGGCGGACTCTGGACTATGAAGATACAAGATTGAAGACTTCGCCCCGTGTCCGGATGGGACTTTCCTTGGCGTGGAAGGCAAGCTTGGCGATACGGATATGTAGATCTCCTACCATTGTAACCGACTCATGTAACCCTAACCCTATTCGTGTCTATATAAACCGAAGGGTTTTAGCCCGTAGGACGAACAACAATCATACCATAGGCTAGCTTCTAGGGTTTAGCCTCTCTGATCTCGTGGTAGATCTACTCTTGTACTACCCATATCATCAGTATTAATCAAGCAGGAGTAGGGTATTACCTCCATTGAGAGGGCCCGAACCTGGGTAAAAACATCGTGTCCCTTGTCTCCTGTTACCATCCGCCTAGACGCACAGTTCGGGACCCCCTACCCGAGATCCGCCGGTTTTGACACCGACAATGAGCTTGCGCGCATGAAAAGAATAAAGCAGAACAATGACATGGCTGTCAAACTTGGCATTAAGGCACTGAAATCAAGTCAGGATGCAATGAAATGCAAACGCTCTCCACCTACAGATTCATGCTCAGAATATGATCCTAACAGTGATTCTGAGCTAGAGGGAGACCTAAGTCAATGTAGCTCCCTAGTGGAGGAGTCAGAGGAAGATGCCTTATCTTATTCACCCATCAAGGTGCTTGCTCTAACTTTCCAACGTTATATTTGTCACACGTATCTTGCAACTGATGCTTTGCATTGCTTCTACTTTGTTGAACTGCCATTAGCTTAGTTTACACATCGTGTATGTGAATACGGCCTTCCTATCCATGTCAGTACATATTCCATCTCTCATCATACCATATCTATCCATTCGAATGCTGTTCTTGTGTATCAGACGTTCAAAAGGAAGAGGGCGATTGCTGATCGTGGAGGAGCACAAGCAAAGTATTTGGTAAAGGTAGTGGCACCTGATAAATCAAATAGCCCATTAGGTGTAGTTGCAATATCACCTGACCCACAAAACACCCCAACTCTAGCAGACTCTAGCCCTACTACACTGGTCATTTCTGATGCCCCAACTCAGCAGACCCCAACTGCAGCAAACATTATGATTATGCCAGTTGACATAGCACCACCTCTATGACGCAAAACCCCCATTCCAGCAAAGAGTACACCAAATCCAGTTGCCAAATCCCTTTTCGAACCAGAGAGAGCCCTAATTGCAGCCAATAGGACCCCTGTTCCATTTCTTCCCAGTTTAGAAGACAAAGCTTATATTGTTGTCAGGAACTTTGTGCGCATATTTCCTTCATGGAAAGATTATACCGCAGACACATAACAATTTCCAGTCTTCCTCCGCAACTTACGCGTAAGTAATGTACTAATGTTATTCATGGTCATTACTGCATATGTTTCACGATGTAAGACACAAGATTTCATTCTTTAGATAGGCGAGGACCAAACTGGATTGTGAAGATGAGCAAGGGTTGGTTGCGCTTTTCAAGCACTCGTTGATGAAGTATCGTTCCTACCTGAGGCAAGCGCACTTCGATGGCAAGCCTCTAAACAAAATTTCTGTAAAGTCTCTGGTGCTACATTTATCCGACGGTGACTAGAATAATCTTGTTACACATTGGTCTCGGCTGCGGCGTAAGGTACTATCTATGATATCACATCACAATTTGAACTACATTTTTGCATTTGCCTTAACGTCTCACTTGTACGAAAACTGTTAGCAGAAGAACATTCATTCTCAAGGGACCACAGAATCTCGCAACTATACTGCACACTGCATTGCTCTTGTGAGTACCTCTTGCGCTGTATGACCATACTTACTTTCATAGTTGTTTGATTATGTAGCATCACTGCACATGTTAGCCTCGTTATCGTCCATTTGGTGGACATTATAAGATCCTTATGGACTCTTACATAAATTTAGAATCAACCCAATGCTTTTGAAGAGGTTTAGCTCTGCAGTCCTCTTGTAAGGACTAAACGTCGTCTATCATTGTACATACATTAACAGCTACTCCCTCCGTCCCATAATATAAGAACGTTTTGTACAGTACACCAGTGTTCAAAACACTCTTGTATTATGGGAAGAGGGATTGGTTCATTGTGTAGCATTCTGCATCTTATCTCCCTCGCCCACCATTTACTAAAAAGATCAGATCTATATTTAATCTTACCAAAAAGTAGAATACACAAACAATGCCAGTGCAGAAGTGTAGCCCATTGCTCTTGTCAGTACATTTTGTCCTGTAGTGCTTGTACTTCCAGGGATTGGTAGTTGATTACGTAGCATCAATATGCATCTTATCTTCATTATCCTCTATACCTTCCAGTATTATCATATCTATAATTACTCTCTACAAAATGTAGAGTACAGGCAATGCTTATGAAGAAGATTCTGTGCTGAAATTCTTGAGTTATCCTTCCCTAGACATGGAGAAGGGCATTATAAAGCCGGTGTTAACTGTTAATGTAAGTCAGTCCTTCTAAAGCCTTTATCCTCAACTGCTGTTTAATTTGCTCATACTCCCTATCGTTTACTACTGTTTAGTTTGCTGTTTCTACCAAAATGCATGTTCGCAAGAACCGTAAGTTCTAAGTTTTACTTGTAAAACCAAATTCCTTATTCATACCATGCACATTACTCAATACTCCCTATATGTATGCTTGTTTTTGTGGATCTATAATCCGGTGTGTGGTGAAGCAGCCCACATTTGCACCTTGTCATCTCCTGTTTTATCTTACTGATGTGGCTGATGATATGAACAACATGTTGGGGAACGTAGTAATTTCAAATTTTTCCTACGCACACGCAAGATCATGGTGATGCATAGCAACGAGAGGGGAGAGTGTTGTCCACGTACCCTCGTAGAACGAAAGCGGAAGCGTTATGACAACGCGGTTGATGTAGTCGTACGTCTTCACAGTCCGACCGATCCGAGTACCGAACGTACGGCACCTCCGAGTTCAGCACACGTTCAGCTCGATGACGATCCCCGGACTCCGATCCAGCAGGGTGTCGGGGATGAGTTTCGTAAGCACGACGGTGTGGTGACGATGATGATGTTCTACCGACACAGGGCTTCGCCTAAACTCCGCAACAATATGACCGAGGTGGAATATGGTGGAGGGGGGCACCGCACACGGCTAAGGAACGATCACGAAGATCAACTTGTGTTGCTGGGGTGCCCCTGCCCCCAGATATAAAGGAGCAAGGGGAGGCCGGCCGGCCCTAGGGGCGCCAGGAGGGAGGGAGTCCTCCTCCTAGTGGGAGTAGGACTCCCTTTCCTAGTCCAACTAGGAAGAGAGAGGGGAAGGAAAGAGAGGAGAGGAGAGGGAAGAGGGCCGCGCCTCCCCTAGTCCAATTCAGACTCCCCCATGGGAGGGGCGCCACCCCTGGGCTGCTGCTCTCTCTCTCCTCAGGCCCACTAAGGCCCAATACTTCCCGGGGTTCCGTAACCCTCCGACACTCCGGTTTTCTCCAAATCACCCGAAACACTTCCGGTGTCCGAATATAGTCGTCCAATATATCAATCTTTATGTCTCGACCATTTCGAGACTGCTCGTCATGTACGTAATCACATCCGGGACTCCGAACAACCTTCGGTACATCAAAATATATAAACTCATAATAAAACTGCCATCGTCACGTTAAGCGTGCGGACCCTACGGGTTCGAGAACTATGTAGACATGACCTAGAACTGTTTCCGGTCAATAACCAATAGCGGAACCTGGATGCTCATATTGGCTCCTACATATTCTACGAAGATCTTTATCGGTCAAACTGCATAACAACATACGTTGTTCCCTTTGTCATCGGTATGTTACTTGCCCGAGATTCGATCGTCGGTATCCAATACCTAGTTTAATCGCGTTACCGGCAAGTCTCTTTACTCGTTACGTAATGCATCATTCCGTAACTAACTCATTAGCTACATTGCTTGCAAGGCTTATAGTGATGTGTATTACCGAGAGGGCCCAGAGATACCTCTCCGACAATCGGAGTGACAAAACCTAATCTCAAATACGCCAACTCAACATATACCTTTGGAGACACTCAGAGCTCCTTTATAATCACCCGATTCGTTAGACGCTTGGTAGCACACAAAGTGTTCCTCCGGTAAATGGGAGTTGCATAATCTCATAGTTGTAGGAACTTTGTATAAGTCATGAAGAAAGCAATAGCAACATACTAAACGATCAAGTGCTAGGCTAACGAAATGGGTCAAGTCAATCACATCATTCTCCTAATAATGTGATCCCGTTAATCATATGCCAACACATGTCTATGGTTAGGAAATATAACCATCTTTGATTAATGAGCTAGTCAAGTAGAGGCACACTAGTGACATTATGTTTGTCTATGTATTCACACATGTATTATGTTTCCGGGTAATACAATTCTAGCATGAATAATAAACATCTATCATGATATGAGGAAATAAATAATAAATTTATTATTGCCTCTAGGGCATATTTCCTTCAGTCTCCCACTTGCACTAGAGTCAATAATCTAGATTACATAGTAATGATTCTAACACCCATGGAGTCTTGGTGCTGATCATGTTTTTCTCATGGAAGAGGCTTAATAAACGGGTCTGCAACATTCAGATCCGTATGTATCTTGCAAATCTCTATGTCTCCCACCTGGACTTGGTCCCGGATGGAATTGAAGCGTCTCTTGATGTGCTTGGTCCTCTTGTGAAATCTGGATTCCTTTGCCAAGGCAATTGCACCAGTATTGTCACAGAAGATCTTCATTGGTCCTGATGCACTAGGTATGACACCTAGATCGGAAATGAACTCCTTCATCCAGACTCCTTCATTTGCTGCTTCTGAAGTAGCTATGTATTCCGCCACGACGCTTTGTTTAGAACTGCACCAACTTACAGCTCCACCGTTCAATAAAAACATGTATCCGGTTTGCGATTTAGAATCGTCCGGATCAGTGTCAAAGCTTGCATCGACGTAACCATTTACGAGTAGCTCTTTGTCACCTCCATAAACGAGAAACATATCCTTAGTCCTTTTCATGTATTTCAGGATGTTCTTGACCGCTGTCCAGTGATCCACTCCTGGATTACTTTGGTACCTACCTGCCAAGCTTATTGCTAAGCATACGTCAGGTCTGGTACACAGCATTGCATACATGATAGAGCCTATGGCTGAAGCATAGGGAACATCTTTCATTTTCTCTCTATCTTCTGCTGTGGTCGGGCATTGAGTCTGACTCAATTTCACACCTTGTAATACAGGCAAGAACCCTTTCTTTACCTGATCCATTTTGAACTTTTTCAAAACTTTATCAAGATATGTGCTTTGTGAAAGTCCAATTAAGCGTCTTGACTATCTCTATAGATCTTGATGCGCAATATGTAAGAAGCTTCACCGAGGTCTTTCATTGAAAAACTTTTATTCAAATATCCCTTTATGCCATCTAGAAATTCTATATCATTTCCAATCAACAATATGTCATCTACATATAATATCAGAAATGCTACAGAGCTCCCACTCACTTTCTTGTAAATACAGGCTTCTCCAAAAGTCTGTATAAAACCATATGCTTTGATCACACTATCAAAGCGTTTATTCCAACTCCGAGAGGCTTGCACCAGTCCATAAATGGATCGCTGGAGCTTGCACACTTTGTTAGCACCTTTTGGATCGACAAAACCTTCTGGTTGCATCATATACAACTCTTCTTCCAAAAATCCATTCAAGAATGCAGTTTTGACATCCATTTGCCAAATTTCATAATCATAAAATGCGGCAATTGCTAACATGATTCGGACAGACTTAAGCATCACTACGGGTGAGAAAGTCTCATCGTAGTCAACCCCTTGAACTTGTCGAAAACCTTTTGCAACAAGTCGAGCTTTGTAGACAGTTACATTACCATCAGCGTCAGTCTTCTTCTTGAAGATCCATTTATTTTCTATGGCTTGCCGATCATCGGGCAAGTCAACCAAAGTCCATACTTTGTTTTCATACAATGATCCCATCTCAGATTTCATGGCCTCAAGCCATTTTGCGGAATCTGGGCTCATCATCGCTTCCTCATAGTTCGCGGGTTCGCCATGGTCAAGTAACATGACTTCCAGAATAGGAATACCGTACCACTCTGGTGCGGATCTTACTCTGGTAGACCTACGAAGTTTGGTAGTAACTTGATCTGAAGTTTCATGATCAGTATCATTAGCTTCCTCACTGATTGGTGTAGTTGTCACAGGAACCGGTTCTTGTGATGAACTACTTTCCAATAAGGGAGCATGTACAATTACCTCATCAAGTTCTACTTTCCTCCCACTCACTTCTTTCGAGAGAAACTCCTTCTCTAGAAAGGATCTGAATTTAGCAACAAAAATCTTGCCCTCGTATCTTTATAGAAGGTGTACCCAATAGTCTCTTTTGGGTATCCTATGAAGACACATTTCTCCGATTTGGGTTCGAGCTTATCTGGTTGAAGTTTCTTCACATAAGCATCGCAGCCCCAAACTTTAAGAAACGACAACTTTGGTTTCTTGCCAAACCATAGTTCATAAGGCGTCGTCTCAATGGATTTTGATGGTGCCCTATTTAATGTGAATGCGGCCGTCTCTAAAGCATAACCCCAAAACGATAGCGGTAAATCAGTAAGAGACATCATAGATTGCACCATATCTAGTAAAGTACGATTACGACGTTCGGACACACCATTTCGTTGTGGTGTTCCGGGTGACGTGAGTTGCGAAACTATTCTGCATTGTTTCAAATATACACCAAACTCGTAACTCAAATATTCTCCTCCACGATCAGATCGTAGAAATTTTATTTTCTTGTTACGATGATTTTCCACTTCACTCTGAAATTTTTGAACTTTTCAAATGTTTCAGACTTGTTTTTCATCAAGTAGATATACCCACATATGCTTAAATCATCAGTGAAGGTGAGAAAATAACGATATCCGCCACAAGCCTCAACATTTATCGGACCACATACATCTGTATATATTGATGATATGGGTAGTACAAGAGTAGATCTACCACGAGATCAAGGAGGCTAAACCCTAGAAGCTAGCCCATGGTATGAATGTTGTTCGTCCTACGAACTAAAACCCTCCGGTTTATATAGACACCGGATAGGTTAGGGTTACACAGAGTCGGTTACAATGGTAGGAGATCTACATATCCGTATCACCAAGCTTGCCTTCCACGCCAAGGAAAGTCCCATCCGGACACGGGACGAAGTCTTCAATCTTGTATCTTCATAGTCTTGGAGTCCGCCGTGACGATAGTCCGCTATCCGGACACCCCTAGTCAGGACTCCTCAAGAGCCCTGAACCAGGCTTCAATGACGACGAGTCCGGCGCGCATATTGTCTTCGACATTACAAGGCGGGTTCCTCCTCCGACTACTTTCATAGAAGGTTTTGAACACCAGGATAGTGTCCGGCTCTGCAAAACAAGTTCCACATTCCACCGTAGAGAGAATAACTTTTGCACAGATCTGCTGACGTATTCCGCAGCGTGACATCACACCACGGCCAGGCCTTTATATGAATAGTTTTTTACCGTTTCACCTTAGCGCGTTTAGCGAGGCGGTTTCCTTGGCACGTCTTATCAAAGCATAGATCGTGCCCCCTTATTCCGGGATTCTCATCAATACGGACGTGGGTAACCCATCCGCGCCATTGATTACGGCGCTTGGGAAATAAGCGAGTTTTACCAGGCTGGTGGGGGACGCATAGCTTCGTCCGTCCATATAAGGGGATAAGGATCCACCTTTTCACCTACGCCTTCTTCCTCCTTTGCTTATCCATTTCCGCACACTCGAGCTCCAGCGCCCAAGTCCGCACATCCCTCCTCAACCTTCTCCAACCATGTCAGGAGCGGGAGGCAGGTGGATGGCCTCCTCCGTCACGGAGGGGCACATCACAAGACTGCGGGAGGCCGGATACTTGTCCAGCGACATCGCGCACAGGCTGCCCGATGCGGGGCAGCTTATTCCAACCCCCGGGCCCCATGAGAGGGTAGTGTTTCTCCCCCACTTCCTCCATGGACTAGGTTTTCCACTTCACCCATTTGTCCGGGGGCTCATGTTCTACTACGGCCTGGACTTCCACGACCTGGCCCCAATTTCATCCTCAACATCTCGGCGTTTATCGTCAGGTGCGAGGCTTTCCTCTGTATCCAGCCCCACTTCGGCTTATGGCTGAAGATCTTCAATGTCCGGCCGAAGGTAGTGGGCGGCCGTCAAGCGGATTGCGGAGGCGCCATGGTTGGCAAGATGGCCAAGGTCCTATGGCTCAAGGGCGCCTTTGTGGAGACAATAAAGGGGTGGCAATCGGGGTGGTTCTACATCACCGAGCCACGTGACCCCGAATGGGTGGCGGCCCCCGAATTCAGATCTGGCTTCCCCACACGGCTCTCGTCATGGAAGGAGACGGACCTGACGTGGGGGAATTCGGAAGAGCTATCCGGACTACAAACATGCGTCTGAAACCTGGTGGACAAGAATCTCAGGCTTGTCGACGTAATCCAGGTGATGCTCATCCGCCGGATTCTCCCATGCCAACAACGGGCCTTTAACTTGTGAGAGTTCGATCCGGCACAGCACCGAACCTTGAGCCGGCTCTTCGACACTACGTACGAAGATGCCTAGAAGGTGCTGTTCAAGGGCGCTGAAGCCCCAACATCCGCTAACAAGGATCGCGGATACAGCTCGCGGCATCCAGGCAGCGAGGTAAGTTATTTTACCCTTTACGGGACTCTTTTTTCATAGATTGAGTCTATGTGGGATCTAAAACTCCCTAATCTTTGACAGGACTGGCTGAAGATGCCTGGACAGATTAACTGTCCGGCTCCTTTGCCGGAAGACCCGGAGGACGCCCGATTGACGGGGCTGCTGGCTCCGGCGCCCCATGTGGTGCCGGAGAAGAAGGCCAAGAATGAGGCCACGGGAACTGGAAGGAGCTCCCGATGCCAGGTGCTGTCAGATTCTGATGCAGAATCTTCTCCTGAGGATGAGGAGGAAGAAGAAGAAGCTCCTCCCCCAGCGGGGGAGGAGAAGAAAAGGAAGGCCGCCCCAACTGGGGAGGCCGGAGGGTCCAAGAAGGGAAGAACCCTTCCTCCGGACTTCTCCACCAACGTCGACGATGACGAGGAGGATTGGCCTACAAGGGCCAAGCCCCTGGCGAGATTGTAAGTGTCCGGATACCCATGGCTTTTTATTATTGCAGAGTGTTCTCTAATGTCGAACAATCTGTGCAGCCGCCCAAGGGCGAGTTCGCTGATTCATCGGCGGGTCCTCGGGCTCGTCGGAAATGGAGAGTACTTGCCCGCCTCCTCGCCTCACGCTGGACGACGCCGTGGTGGGGCCCCAAGGGGCTTGGTCAAGAGGAGGTAGCGCAGAGGTGCCACAAGGCAACCTCCGGACTCAGCGCTGGGGCAAGACCCCCAGGGGCTCTAAGCCCGACCTTCGTCCGGACTCCATGCCGGAACCATCAGCAGTTCCGAAGTCCGGCCAGCGCATCTTTCGCAAGAAGGGTAAGACGCCGGTGTTCTCCGTCCAAACGGAGGCACCGGACAGCTTACTGGAGGCGCTTAACAGCGCTTCCATCGAGGAGGAGCACCGCACTGTTATGAGTGCGGTGATCCGGACAGTTCAGTCCGCCAAGAGCGGGCTGGCCGAAGCCTGTACCAGCCTCCTAACAGGCTTTGAGGTAAGTTTAGAATATGTAAAAATATTACCGCATAGAAAGTAGCCCCTGATGCTTAGTTCGGCGTTCGGAAAGAAAAGTCGGACTAAGGATCTAAAAAGATATACGCAGGAGTCTAACATAAGTATGTCAATATGGGAATGCAGGCTGCGTTGCTGACCTCTGCCGCACTGACTGCAGAGGTCAATGCATTGAAGCAGGACCTCGAGCGGTCCGAGAACGAGATCGGACAAGCCAAGAAGCAGCTCGAGGACAATGAAGGTAAGTAATACCTTATTAAAGAAATACCTTATAGAAAAGGTTTTGGTTGCAAAAAATAACAGGAATAACTTGGGTACTCTGAGGGCAAACGAGCGAGGTGGCGACCACGAAGGAAGCGGTGTCCGTGGGTCCGGCTCAGCGGCTGCAGAACGACCGAGCGAGAGAAGGGGAGGCGCAGCTGGCCAAGATCGGCAAGAGCTCCAAGCTCTCGTGGAAAACACGAGGGTTTGGAGCATGACTCGAGACTCGAGAGTCGGCGCGCCTCGGCTCTTGAGAGTGCCAAAGCTGCTATGGCCGAGGCCCAAAAGGCCCTCCAAGAAATTGAGTCGTTGAAGAAAATAGCGGCGGGTAAGGCATTCTTTATGCAAAGCAAGCATGTGAAAGTGAATTACCTATTACTTACCCGGATTCGGAGCTCTCCAGAGCATTCGCAGATTTGCCCGTAGTGTGTCCGATGCTGCAGCATTCTACGCGCCAAGGAGGGGAGCTCGACGGAAAAGGTGTTCGGTCTCGGTAGATGTTGAAGCGGACAGCCGGTGCCCTGAGCGACCAGTGAAGCAGCTGGTCGAGCTCCACAAGGTCGCCGAACAGACCATGAAGGGCCTTATAAGCGTGCTGTGGCCATTGGAGGCCATGCCCGGAGCTACTTCGGCTTGGTGCAGCGGCTGGTGGATGCCTGTCCACGGATTGAAGTCATCAAGCGCTCTGTTTGCATTGAAGGTGTCCGTCGGGCCCTTGCCCGTGCTAAAGTGCACTGGGGCAAGCTGGATGCGGAGAAGCTTGTGACGAACGGGCCACCGAAGGGCCATGAGCATCATGACGCCCGAAATGTACTATGAGGGCCTCTGAAGGTGCCCACCGAATAGCGGATGAGTGCTCCAAAGATGTAATTTTGAATAGGCTCGCATTTGTTATCCTTACGCTGAAAACTTGTTCATATCGCTAAGCAACGCTTGTTAATTTAAAATATTACCTTTTGTGCGGCCGTTTATCAAATTTGAGAGATGGCAAGTCGTTGGCTTCAGCCCCCATGCCACGAAAGTGCTTGGGTGTTGGGATAAACTTGAGCACTCTTGTTCCCATTCTTGGGTCCATCTAGGAGGCGCCAACACAACGAACAAGGCAACCGGACTTATAATGCTTGAACACTCTCACTTGGCCATAGAATTCTATAATTTTAAATTTGGTGAAGCCCCTAGTATTCGGAAGACCGAGTTCGGGCGCTATCACGCCTTTGGCGGACAATTCGGTTCCTCGCTCTAAGCGGCATAAGTCTTTAGGGACCCGACAAAACCTCTCGAACAGCGACCGGCTCTCGCCCTATCATGACGGTCAGTTTTAGCTTTCTCTCGAGGTGCTCAACCCAGCTCAAGCTGGGCACAATCGCAGTGGTTCTCCGGTGCTACCTTAGCCGATATAACGGAACGTAAGGTACCAAAACACGGGAGCCGGGCAAACCCAACTATTGACCCAAGACATGATTCGGAGCCGATTCATATAATGCTATAAGTTCGAGGTGCCGCACTTGTGAAAGTGTTCGGACTTATCTCACCATAATTTTGGGATACTTAAGCCCCTGGTGTATTGGCCGTACCAAAGTGTACGGTTGCAACATGTCATGAAATGAACGTATGTATAGATAAAGCAAGTAGTGCAATAATAAGCAAAAGCTATGTATTGTTTATTCAGAAAAGGTACTGCAATGAAAGCAGAACGATACAAATAGTGCTATAAGCAAGGGATTGGACTATCTAACATGTCCCCCTCCAGGGGTAAGCTGCAGTATGGTATGTAAAACAGGTATAATGCTCGTAATAGAGACCACCTGAACATTCGACGGGGCTTTCCGCTTCCCTGGCTGTTGCATCGTGAGTTCGGCGATTCAAGTGCCGGACAGGAATTCTCAAAGACGGAGTCCTGAAAGTAAGAAAAAAGGAAGAAAAAAAGGAAAAAAGAAAAAGAATGACACAATCGGGAGCCCCTGGTGCGGTCGAGCCGCATTCTTGGCGTGTCGTGGTCTTGCCCCTCCCCATATGCCCATGGTATCTCGAGCATAATTATATGCAGCGTGATACTAGCTTCGCGATATCACGAGGGCGGGGTTGGGGCGGATTGCTACTCTGCGTGCTTGAATCGTGCCAGCGGTCTTGTTGTAGGTTACTCGGCGGCAGCGGTGTCCGGACGCTTAGTGGCCGGACTCGAGAATTGCTGTGGGAGGCTGCTTTGTACCTCCGCCGCGAGGGCCGCCGTGTACTCTTCCGTTCAGAGAGAGCGTTCGGTGTTTCCATTGACCATGATTACTCTTCGGGGGCCTGGCATCTTAAGCTTGAGGTATGCGTAGTGCGGCACCGCATTGAACTTTGCAAATGCGGTTCGTCCGAGCAGCGCATGATAGCCGCTGCGGAATGGGACGATGTCAAAGATTAACTCTTCGCTTCGGAAGTTATCCGGGGATCCGAAGACAACTTCGAGTGTAACTGAGCCCGTACAACTGGCCTCTACACCCGGTATGACGCCTTTAAAGGTCGTCTTTGTAAGTTTAATCCTTGAGGGGTCTATGCCCATTTTGCGACCGTATCTCGATAAAGCAGGTTCAGGCTGCTACCGCCGTCCATCAGGACTCTGGTGAGGTGAAATCCGTCGATAATTGGGTCAAGGACCAATGCGGCGAAGCCGCCGTGACGGATGCTAGTGGGGTGGTCCCTTCGATCGAAGGTGATCGGGCAGGAAGACCATGGGTTGAACTTCGGGGCGACTGGCTCCATTGCATATACGTCCCTTAGTGCACGCTTCCGCTCCCTTTTGAGTATGTGGGTTGCGTATATCATGTTCACCGTCCGCACTTGTGTAGGAAAACCCTTATGTCCTGTATTGTTCGGCGGTCGGTGCTCTTCCTCGTCATCGCTATGCAGCCCCTTGTCATTGAGTTCGGCACTTAACTTGCCTGCTTGCTTGAACACCCGACAATCCCTGTTGGTGTGATTGGCTGGTTTTTCGGGGGTGCCATGTATCTCGCACAAGCGATCGAGTATTCGGTCCAAGTTGGGACGGCCCTAGGTATTTCTTTTGAATGGCTTCTTCCGCTGACCGGGTTTAGAGCCTCTGAATTCGGCATTGACGGCCGTATCTTCAGTATTATCGCCGTTAATGCGGCGCTTGTTCTTGTTGCGACGCGACCTGCCATTGCTATCCTTGGTATCCGAACTATCAGGATGTTTGGCCAAGTTGTTGCTTCGAGCTAGCCATCTGTCCTCTCCCGCAAAAAGTGGGTCATGAGTGTTGTGAGGGCTGCCATGGATTTTGGCTTTTCCTGTCCTAGGTGCCGGGCAAGCCACTCGTCGCGGATGTTATGTTTGAAGGCCGCGAGGGCCTCTGCATCCGGACAGTCAACGATTTGATTTTTCTTTGTTAGGAACCGTTTCCAGAATTGTCTGGCCGATTCTTCTGGCTGCTGAATTATGTGGCTAAGGTCATCTGCGTCTGGTGGTCGCACATATGTGCCCTGAAAGTTATCAAGGAATGCGGCTTCCAGGTCCTCCCAACAACCAACTGATTCTGCTGGCAAGCTGTTGAGCCAATGCCGAGCTGGTCCTTTAAGCTTGAGTGGGAGGTATTTGATGGCATGTAGATCATCACCGCGGGCCATGTGGATATGGAGGAGATAGTCCTCGATCCCGACCGCAGGGTCTGTAGTACCATCGTATGATTCGATGTTTACGGTTTTGAAGCCCTCGGGGATTTGATGATCCATTACTTCATCTGTGAAGCATAGTGGGTGTGAGGCGCCTCTGTATTGGGCTATATCCCGACGTAGCTCATATGAGCTTTGTCTCTCGTGTTCGCCCGGCCGGTTTGTGTATCCGCGCGACGGTAATCATCCAGCGTTGTTACGCCCACGCGATCCGTAGATCGATCTTGTATGTTTTGCCTTGTCCTCCAATATATCTCGCAAGTCCGACGCATTTTCCCATGCCTTGGTACTTTTTGAGCGGCGTCGGGGTATGGCTTGAGTGGAGGGTCGAGAGGCTTCTCTGTCGCGGCCACGGGGTGGCCGGTCTGCCATGTCGTGCACTGGTGACTTGGGTGCTTCCTCCTCTGATCGAGGCAACGGCCTGCGTTTGGGGTAGCTTTTGGAGGGGCGTTCGAGTTCATACTCTTCGGCTGCAAGGACTTCAGTCCATCTATCAGCTAGCAAGTCTTGATCAGCTCTAAGCTGTTGCTGCTTTTTCTTGAGGATGCTTGCCGTGGCTATAAGCATGTGTTTGAAACGCTCCTGTTCGGCGGGATCCTCGGGCACGACAAATTCGTCGTCGTCGAGGCTTGCCTCATCTTGGAGGGAGGCGATAATTATCGTCCTCGACCTCTCTTTCTCGCGCTTGTCGTGCGGATTTGCTTCTCCCTCCTGCTGTCTTTGAGTCCTCTTTGGAGGGAGTTTTCTTCGCACTGTCCGGGTGTTATTATCTCCGTGCGGAATCACCGTTTTTATTGTGGCGGGATTTAGAGCGGCGCCGCTGACGTCGGCGCTTCGGTTGTTTCTTGGAGGGGTCATCCTCCATTGTTCCATCGCCGTTCCCATCTTTTGGGATGTCCACCATGTATATGTCATAAGACGAGGTGGCCCTCCAGTGCCCTGTAGGCGCTGGGTCTTGGTCGTCTCCGGAGTCGTTGTCCATACCGTCGACGTCTTCGGAGTCGAAGTCGAGCATGTCGGTTAAATCATCGACAGTGGCTACAAAGTGGGTGGTGGGTGGGTGTTGAATTTCGTCGTCCGTATCCCAACCTTCCTGTCCGCAGTCCGGCCAGGGCTCTCCGGATAAAGAGAGAGACTTTAGCGCATTCAGAATGCCGCCAAAGGGCGAGTGCTGAAAGATGTCCGCGGCAGTGAACTCCATAACGGGCGCCCAATCGGATTCTATTGGTAGTGGCGCGGAGGGTTCGGAGTCCGGAGAGGAGTCCGGCACCCTGGAGTCAAGGTCTTCGCAAAGGACAGGGATAGAGTTCGACTCAATCGCCGTAGAGATTGTAGCCCCCGAGGCGGTGTCCAACCACTCGTCCACGATCGGGGAATCCGGCTCCGGATTAAGGGTCGGAGCGGGTGCTGGTGTGGCCTCCAGGGCACTGTTCGGCTGCAGAGCAAGATCATGCCCATCGAGACAGTGCGGCACGCTTGGCTGCGGCTCGAATCCGTCGAAGATCAAGTCTCCGCAGATATCATCCGTATAGTTCAAACTTCCAAATATGACCTGATGGCCAGGGGCGTAGCTTTCGATCTGCTCCAGATGGCCAAGCGAATTGGCCCGCAGTGCAAAGCCGCCGAACACGAAGATTTGTCCGGGGAGAAAAGTCTCACCCTGGACCACGTCGTTGTTGATGATCGAAGGAGCCATCGGGCCTATCGGTGACGACACAGAGGAACTCTCAATGAAAGCACCAATGTTGGTGTCAAAACCGCGGATCTCGGGTAGGGGTCCCGAATCTGTGCGTCTAGGCGGATGGTAACAGGAGACATGGGACACGATGTTTTACCCAGGTTGGGCCCTCTCGATGGAGGTAATACCCTACTCCTGCTTGATTAATATTGATGATATGGGTAGTACAAGAGTAGATCTACCACGAGATCAAGGAGGCTAAACCTAGAAGCTAGCCTATGGTATGATTGTTGTTAGTCCCTGGACTAAAACCCTCCGGTTTATATGGACACCGGATAGGTTAGGGTTACAGTCGGTTACAATGGTAGGAGATCTACATATCCGTATCGCCAAGCTTGCCTTCCACGCCATGGAAAGTCCCATCCGGACACGGGACGAAGTCTTCAATCTTGTATCTTCATAGTCTTGGAGTCCGGCCGTGACGATAGTCCGGCTATCCGGACACCCCCTAGTCCGGGACTCCCTCAAAGATCTTTATCGGTCAAACTGCATAACAACATACGTTGTTCCCTTTGTCATCGGTATGTTACTTGCCCGAGATTTGATCGTCGGTATCCAATACCTAGTTTAATCGTGTTACCGGCAAGTCTCTTTACTCGTTACGTAATGCATCATTCCGTAACTAAATCATTAGCTACATTGCTTGCAAGGCTTATAGTGATGTGCATTACCGAGAGGGCCCAGAGATACCTCTCCGATAATCGGAGTGACATAACCTAATCTCGAAATACGCCAACTCAACATGTACCTTTGGAGACACCTGTAGAGCTCCTTTATAATCACCCAGTTACGTTGTGACGTTTGGTAGCACACAAAGTGTTCCTCCGGTAAACGGGAGTTGCATATTCTCATAGTTGTAGGAACTTTGTATAAGTCATGAAGAAAGCAATAGAAACATACTAAACGATCAAGTGCTAGGCTAACGAAATGGGTCAAGTCAATCACATCATTCTCCTAATAATGTGATCCCGTTAATCAAATGACAACACATGTCTATGGTTAGGAAACATAACCATCTTTGATTAATGAGCTAGTCAAGTAGAGGCACACTAGTGACATTATGTTTGTCTATGTATTCACACATGTATTATGTTTCCGGGTAATACAATTCTAGCATGAATAATAAACATTTATCATGGTATGAGGAAATAAATAATAACTTTATTATTGCCTCTAGGGCATATTTCCTTCACAACATGCCATGCACATTAACCAAAATAGATACAATGATTTTTCTTTGCCCTTCATCTATGCTTGTTATGTTGACATGGTAATCCAGTAGTGTGGTGAAGCTCCCCGCATTATGAGCAATGACAAATCATGCTATTGATATTTTGAACTTACTCTTTATTTTCTAATTTGAAATTGGATGGAATTGACAGCACAGTTATCATCTTTTTTTATACACGTGCAAAACCTGTCATCTCTCTGCTTTGTTTCAGGGTGATATGCCTGATGGCATGCACAAGTCTGCTGAAGGCTATGCGACAAACCCAACATATATTGCAGCAAAGAAGGCTAAACATCTTAAAGATAGCGAGACAACCCCAAAGTCTTGTCTTGATGCAGTGTTCAAGTTACTTGAGACTAGCAGTCAGACAAGCTCACAGAATTCGTTGTCTGAATTAGTTCGACTTCTTCAGTCCCAAGTTCTAGCAGAAAGGCATTCTGCAACTCAACTTCGACTTGAAGTCCTATCTCTAAGAAAGATTGCGGAGAACACCAATGAGAACCTCATCGCTAAACAGCTACACCTGGAAGCTATGACCGACATGCTAGGACGGCCTCAGAGCCTTGCTCAGCAGCTTGCGCAGCAGTTCCCGCGCAAGGCTAACCTTTCTTGAACTGTCTTGGAAGTGGTCTTGGTTCAGTATTATTTAGTTACGCTACAATGGTGCCTAGTTTTTGTAATCTGCATCTTCTTTGCGCTTTATGATCACTGGTGGCGAACTTCGATGCCCAGTGGATGTAATATACCATAAATCCTTTATTGTATAGTGTAGGTTTATTCTTAGTTACTATGCCGTAATTTCTTTATTGTATAGAGTAGGTTTGTTCTTAATTCCTACTAGTTACTGCCATCATTCACTATCTGAAAAAAACCAGATGTAGTCGACCGGGCCGAAACATTCGCCTCTAACGGGCCTGGTGTTTAGCGGGCCACAATTGGGCCGGCATGCATCTTTCTTGGGCCCGAATGATTGGGGCCTTCACACTTTGAGCGAGGCCCACAACTTACACCGGCCTATATTTTAGTTGGGCCTTATGTTGACCCAGCGCTTAGTTTGGCCCAGGTAGCGTTGGGCCATTAACAGGCTGAATATTGTATCGGTTCGTTACGGCCCAAATGAAACCATGGGCCTTTAGCAGGCGAAATGCATATTGGGCCTCAATTTTCACTAGTCGTCGACGGGCCTTCAGCAGGCTTTAATGCAGACCGGGCCTTTTTGGGCCTAGTTATATCACGGCGATTACAGGCGAAACATATCTCGGGCCTTAGTTGGCCCATCGATATCATGGGCCTTTAAGAGGCCGGAAGCTTAATCTGTACATCAACGGGCGAATTATGCGACATGCCTTTAACAGCCCAAAGTCACGTTGGGCTTAAGCTGTTGCCACCTTTATCACGGGTCGTTAGTGGGCCCGATGTCCCGTCGGACCATATATGGCCCATGGGCAGCACGGGCCATTCCCAGGCGAAAGTCACACCGGCTGAAATGGGCCCATGTCTACATCGAGCGTCTAACAGCCGAAAGTCTTTGGCTGTAATCGGGCCTAAATATTGGCGAACAATTAACGGGCAGATCGGCCGGGCCATAAATGGGCCCAAATATTTGGCGAACAATTAACGGGCCAGATCTCGGCTTCGGCCGTAAATGGGCCTTTATTAAGCAGGTCGTTATTGGGTTGGCCCACTAGTACCTGAGTAAGTACTACGGGCCTTTGACTGGGCGGCCTTTTTAACCTATATGGGCCTCTGTTGGGCCGTGCCATGTGTTGACGTATCATAGGCGCTTTGGGTCCAATGAGTGGATGACATCTGTCCCAACGGTGAGCCGACACGTGTTTCCTTCAGCCAATGATGATTTTACAAGTGGAAATCCCCATTGGTCGGGGCTATTAACGGGTTATCGGATCCAAAACCGGACCCGATAGCTTAACGGCGTTCCTTATGATGGATGCCACGTGTCGGTCACCCTTGACGAAAGCACTTCTGTGACGCGCGATTTATCATCATGGAAGTCGACACTTCCGTGATGATAATTTTGGTAATGTCATGGAACACTTCTATGACAGCACAGGTATGACTATCTTGATTCTGTCATAAATTTGTCATGGATGTACATGCATGACAGGAAACGTGACCTACTGTGACAAACACGTATCATCATGGAAGTGTATTTTTTTTGTAGTGAGTGCTATATCCATGGCTCACGCTCATGTATTGCGTGAAGATTGAAAAAGTTTGAGAACATCAAAAGTATGAAATAATTGCTTGGCTTGTCATCGGGGTTGTGCATGATTTAAATATTTTGTGTGGTGAAGATAGAGCATAGCCAGACTATATGATTTTGTAGGGATAACTTTCTTTGGCCATGTTATTTTGAGAAGACATGATTGCTTTGTTAGTATGCTTGAAGTATTATTACTTTGATGTCACTATTAAACTTTGTCTCGAATCTTATGGATCTGAATATTCTTGCCACAATAAAGAAGATTACATTGATGAATAGGTTAGGTAGCATCCCACATCAAAAATTCTGTTTTTATCATTTACCTACTCGAGGACGAACAGGAATTGAGCTTGGGGATGTTGATACGTCTCCAACGTATCTATAATTTTTTATTGTTCCATGCTATTATATTATCTGTTTTGGATGTTTATGGGTGAAAGTGCAACTATCCCTAGGTGGTTTTGGTAAATAATAACAACATATAGCTCATCGAGATAATGCTATTCCAAGACTATTATTTCAGGAAAGCTCAATGAATGGCATGGCATGGATGATGAAAGTGGATCCCTCAAAATACTAAGGACAAAGGATTGGCTCAAGCTCAAAAGCTCAAGACTCTTCATTTTACATTTTAGTGATCCAAGATCACATTGAGTCTATAGGAAAAGCCAATACTATCAAGAAGGGATGAGGTGTAGCTTAATGAGCCTTTTGCTTCATGTTCTTAGTGATATGCTCCAAAACCCTCAACTACTTTCCCACATCCACAAATGACCTAAACCTAAAGCCAAAATCGATCACACCGATTCTTTCTATCCGGCACCACCGATTCCAAAAGTCATAGCCACTGCCACAAACCCTAAGGAAATCGGTCTTACCGATAGGGATCTCATTCTCACCGGGATGGGGTTGCAATCTCTCTGTTTCCCTTCGTAACGTTTCGGTCCAACCGAAGTGAGCGATCGGTCCCACCGAGATTGCAATGTAAACTCTATGTTTCCTTTTTGTAACATTTTAGTCTCACCGAAAAGAGCAAATCGGTCCCACCGAGTTTACCTGACCAACTCTCTAGTTAGCTAATTACCAAAATCGGTCTCACCGAGTTTGTGTAATCGGTCTCACCGAGATTACGTTATGCCCTAACCCTAACCAGGTCGGTCTCACCGAGATGCATGTCAGTCCCACCAAAAATCACTAACGGTCACTAGGTTTACTAAATCGGCTCGACCGAGTTTAACTATTCGGTCCCACCCAGTTTGGTAAATTGTGTGTAACGGTTAGATTTTGTGTGGAGGCTATATATACCCCTCCACCTTCTCTTAATCCGTGGAGAGAGCCATTAGACTAAACCTACACTTCCAACTTACCATTTCTGAGAGAGAACCACCTACTCATGTGTTGAGGCCAAGATATTCCATTCCTATCATATGAATCTTGATCTCTAGCCTTCCCAAGTTGCTTTCCACTCAAACCTTCTTTCCACCAGATCCAAATCCTATGAGAGAGAGTTGAGTGTTGGGGAGACTATCATTTGAAGCACAAGAGCAAGGAGTTCATCATCAACACACCGTTTGTTACTTCTTGGAGAGTGGTGTCTCCTAGATTGGCTAGGTGTCACTTGGGAGCCTCCGACAAGATTGTGGAGTTGAACCAAGGAGTTTGTAAGGGCAAGGAGATCGCCTACTTCGTGAAGATCTACCGCTAGTGAGGCAAGTCCTTCGTGGGCGACGGCCATGGTGGGATAGACAAGGTTGCTACTTCATGGACCCTTCATGGGTGGAGCCCTCCGTGGACTCACGCAACCGTTACCCTTCGTGGGTTGAAGTCTCCATCAACGTGGAGGTACGATAGCACCACCTATCGTGTGACGCCCCCGATTAAATTGTACACTAATCATGCGCGCAAATGTGTACGATCAAGATCAGGGACTCACGGGAAGATATCACAACACAACTATAAAACATAAATAAGTCATACAAGCATCATAATACAAGCCAGGGGCCTCGAGGGCTCGAATACAAGTGCTCGATCATAGACGAGTCAGCGGAAGCAACAATATCTGAGTACAGACAGAAGTTTAACAAGTTTTCCTTAAGAAGGCTAGCACAAATTGGGATACAGATCGAAAGAGGCACAGGCCTCCTCCCTCGGATCCTCCTAACTACTCCTGGTCGTCGTCAGCGGGCTGCACGTAGTAGTAGGCACCTCCAGTGTAGTAGTCGCCATCGACGGTGGCGTCTGGCTCCTGGGCTCCATCGTCTGGTCGCAGCAACCGGGTAAAGAAAGGGGAAAAAGGGGGGACAAGGCAACCGTGAGTACTCATCCAAAGTACTCGCAAGCAAGGAGCTACACTACATATGCATGGATATATGTGTAAAGGGCCATATCAGTGGACTGAACTGCAGAATGCCAGAATAAGAGGGGGATAGCTAATCCTGTCGAAGACTACGCTTCCGGCAGCCTCCGTCTTGCAACATGTAGAAGAGAGTAGACTGAAGTCCTCCAAGTAGCATCACATAGCAATAATCCTACCCGGCGATCCCCTCCTCGTAACCCTGAGAGAGAGCGACCACCGGGTTGTATCTGGCACTTGGAAGGGTGCGTTTTATTAAGTATCCGGTTCTAGTTGTCATAAGGTCAAGGTACAACTCCAAGTCGTCCTGTTACCGAAAATCACGGCTATTCAAATAGATTAACTTCCCTGCAGGGGTGCACCACATAACCCAACACGCTTGATCCCATTTGGCCGGACACACTTTCCTGGGTGATGCCCGGCCGCGGAAGATCAACACGTCGCAGCCCCACCTAGGCACAACAGAGAGGCCAGCACGCCGGTCTAAACCTAAGCGCCGCAGTGCGGGCCCATCGCCCTTAGCACACTGCACGTTATAACGCGGCGGAAGCGTAACTAGCCCCTTAATACAAGAGCAGGCCTACGTTCCAATCCGGTAGCGCCGCTAAGTCGTGACGTCACGGCGTGCCGCTGATACCATGACGTCGAGTGCCCATAAGCATTCCCGCGTAGTTGGTTAGTGCGTATAGACCAAATGGCCGACTCAGATCAAATACCAAGATCTCGTTAAGCGTGTTAAGCATCCGCGAACGCCGACCAGGGCCAGGCCCACCTCTCTCCTAGGTGGTCTGAACCTGCCCTGTCGCTCCGCCATAAAGTAACAGTCGGGGGCCGTCGGGAACCCAGGCCCACCTCTACCGGGATGGAGCCACCTGTCTGTAACGCCCCCGATGCGGCTATATCTCCCACGTGTCGAGGCACGACTTAGAGGCATAACCGCATTGAAAGCAATGTCGCAAGTGAGGTAATCTTCACACAACCCATGTAATAAATAGGGGAAAGAGATACATAGTTGGCTTACAGTCGCCACTTCACACAATACATAAATAAACATCCATCATTCAGAGTACACTCAAGGTCCGACTACGGAACCAAAATAAAAGAAGAACCCCAAATGCTACACAAATCCCCGATCGTCCCAACTGGGCACCACTACTGATCATCTGGAAAAGACACATAGTAACGACCACGTTCCTCGTCGAACTCCCACTTGAGCTCGGTTGAGTCACTGCGACCGCATCGTCGGCACCTGCAACTGTTTTGGAAGTATCTATGAGTCACGGGGACTCAGCAATCTCACACCCGCGAGATCAAGACTATTTAAGCTTATAGGAAGGACAGAGTATTAAAGTGGAGCTGCAGCAAGCGACTAGCATATATGGTGGCTACATCGCAAAAGAGAGCGAGAAGAGGAGCAAAGCACGGACGTGAAGCTAATAGCGATCAAGAAGTGATCCTGAACTACTTACGTCAGACATAACTCCAACACCGTGTTCACTTCCCGGACTCCGCCGAGAAGAGACCATCACGGTTACACACGCCGTTGATGTGTATTTTAATTGAGGTCAACTTCGGTTTTCTACAACCGACATTAACAAATTCCCATCTGCCTCATAATCATGGGCACGGCTTTGAAAGATATTACCTGCAGGGTGTCCCAACTTAGCCCATTATAAGCTCTCACGGTCAACGAAGGATATTCCTTCTACCGGGAAGACCGATCAATCTCGGAATCCCGGACTACAAGACATTTCGACCAGCAATAAAACAAGACCAGCAAAGCCACCCGAATGTGCCGACAAATCCCGATAGGAGCTGCACATATCTCGTTCTCAGGGCACACCGGATGGGCAAGACGTCGGGTTGGCATAGACCCTGGATTGCCCAGGGGGCGCCGGACATCGCCCAGGTTGGGCCAACACTCGAAGGAGCACTGGTCCGGGGGTTAAAATAAAGATGACCCTCGGGCTCGCGAAAACCCGGGGGAAAAAGGCTTAGGTGGCAAATGGTAAAACCAAAGTTGGGCATTCCTTGGAGGAGTCTTATTCAAAGCAAACTGTCAAGGGGGTCCCATAAATCACCCAACCGTGTAAGGAACGCGAAAACAAGGAACATAACACCGGTATGACGGAAACTAGGGTGGCAAGAGTGGAACAAAACACCAGGCATAAGGCCGAGCCTTCCACCCTTTACCAAGTATATAGATGTATTAAGTATAGCAGATATATATTGTGATATCCCCAACAAGTAAACATGTTCCACAAGGAACAACATCTCCATGTTCCAACAAGGAACAAACTTCAGCTTCACCTGCAACTAGCAACGCTATAAGAGGGCTGAGCAAAGCGGTAACATAGCCAATCAACGGTTTGCTAGGAAATGGATGGTTAGGGGCTGACATGGCAATATGGGTGGCATGATATAGCAAGTGGTAGGCATCGCAGCATAGGCATAGCAAAAGAGCGAGCAACTAGCATAGCAAAGATAGAAGTGATTTCGAGGGTATGGTCATCTTGCCTGCAATGTTCTCAGAGTTGTCGAAAGCTTGATCCTCGTAAGCGTTCTCAACAGGTTCCTCGTTCACGTACTCGTCTCCCGGCTCTACCCAAAGCAACAACACAAACAAAGGAACCACAATAAATCACGGTGCAATGCACAATCAACATGATGCAAAACATGACATGGTATGCGAGATGTGATATGCAATGCGTATGTGCGCTCCGGAAGGTAAATGATGAACCAGGCATCAACTTGGCAAACCAAGTATGCCACTGGAAAGATGAGATGATTTCGGTTGAAATCGATATAAAGATCACCGGAATCGGATGCACGGTTTGGAAATGACAAGCAAAACAAGAATGGCACAATCTGCCATTAACAGCATGATGTAAAATGACATGTTCATGAACTTGCTCAAATGCAGAAACTAATGCCACCACTGAGTTGGTGGGATTTTTCTACCCCAAAAACATATATAATATGTTAGGGTTGCTGTAGAAAAATCATCACAAATGCACAAAGTCAAAACCTGCCTAAAATGGTAGGTAACAGAATTGGCATCTTCCATATTTGGAAACGTCCAGAAATGGACTTGCCTGAAATGGAAAGAGAGGGCTATCCAGAAATGGAAAACGCGGGGATAAGGAAAAAATAGAAGGAGGAGGGCGCTGAGAGGCTGTTGGTGGGACCCTCTTGTCATAGAGTCTCTCGTTACGAATCCCCACAGAGGAAATAACAAAAGGGGGGCGTGGGATTGAACCGGGTCTCCCGGTGTGGCTCTGCACCAACAGCCATTGGGCTAGGCTGCCTTGTCGATAGGGAAGGGCTTGGCCCCTTTAGGTAATCAACCCGACGAGTAACTCTGCCGCCAGCAGTAGTAGACGCGGCGCCGCGGCAGGCAACGGCGGCTATGGCGGGGCTCGGGAGGTGCCCGGGTGTGCGGAATCCAGAGGCGGTGTCTGAGCAGTGCGGGGAAGTGAGCGTCTTGGCGCATGTGTGGGTGTGCGTGTGGCCAGGAGCCTGCGGCCATGGCGGCACGGGCGAGGCAGGGCTACAAACAAAGATGCAAGGAGCTGCTGCTGCGCAGGCGTGCGTGTGTGTGTGAGAGAGGAACTTGGGGACCGAAGGTGGAGAACGTCTTGGAAGGCCGCCGCAAGTACACACACAAGGAAAGAAATTCAGACCTCGCCGGAGCACCGGGAGCACAGCAAAGACACGGATCGACCGAGCCTTCCGGGTCCTAAATACCATGAAAAGAAAAAAGGGGGAGGTAGGTGCGTTACCCAGCTCACCCTAGGACAAGACGGGTCGACGGAGGCGGGCCGACGGCGCACGGCGGAGCTCTGAACTTTGCCGTGTTCTGACCGAGAGGGAGGAGGAAGCCGGGACGTCGAGGACTTGTCGATCCGGCGCACCGTGGTCGGCGTCGTGGAAGGAGAGACGGCGGGGAAGAAGATGGACACGGTCTGCAGGGTTAGGGGTGGCGGAGAGCACGCCGTCGGCGAGACGCGCCTCGGTTCGCTGCGGGGACGGAGCAGCTGCGATGGATCTGGTGGTCCTTCTCACTGGCCGGCGGCGGCAAGAGGAAGAGGGAAACCCTAGGGGCGTGAGGGCAGGGAGAGAGAGGATAAGTAGGGGGCTAGAGGCGAGGTCGAGCTCGTGCTCTCTCTTGCTCGTGGTCCCCATGGCGACGGGCGTAGAGGAGAGTGAAAAGGTGGGTGCGGGGAGCAGGGCGACGCTGCCGCCGGCGGGGCGGTATGTCCACGTGGAGAGGATCTAGCGGGGTGTGCCCAGCAGTGTGAAGACAGGGAGGAGAGGATCGAGCGGGCTGGCGCGCGCTCTCTACCGGGCTGAGGGCTGGTTAGCTGGGCGGCTTGGAGGCCGGAGCCAGTGGCTGCCGCTCACCAAGCTCTCCTTTTCTCTATTTCGAGACAGGAATAGAAAAGAAAAGCACAGGAAAAAAAAGGAGAGGAGTTAGAGTATAGAGAAAATATCCTCAAACTCCGGAACTCTCCACTATTTTAATAAATTGCATTGGGCATTTTAAAGGTAGAAAAAATAAGACAAGTTTGAATATAATTCAAACTTGTGTCATTAAACCTGACCAAAACAACTTCAAATAAGGAGACATCCGCAGAGAGGTTTATGATATGGAGCAAGATTTGCAGGAGAAGATGAACATTAATTGAGTAAGGAAAAGATAGCACTTGATAAAAGAAGGAAGTAGAGGGAAGGAGGAGGTGGTAATGCAAACCTTAAGTATGGAACATGCAACAACATAATATGTAAGAGATCACAGCAAGCACATGATGAGGATGGAATGCAAGATGACAAGAGGCACAAATGCAATATGGTAAGGTGAGCATGACAATGAAAAGAGAAACCCACATAACCAAACAAGATGAGGCCAAACATGAATAAAACCCACAAGAATAGGATGAGGTCAAGTTGATATATTGCCAAAATGGGAAGTTTTACATCCAGGGTGTTACAACACTCCACCACTACAAGAGGATCTCGTCCCGAGATCTTGGACTGAAAGAACTCCGGATATTCGGAACGGAGGTGATCCTCGCGCTCCCAGGTAGCTTCTCGGTCGGAATGGTGTGACCACTTCACTTTCAGGAATTTGATTGACTTGTTGCGAGTCTTGCGCTCGGTTTCTTCAAGAATAGCAACGGGGTGCTCATGATAAGAGAGATCTTCTTGAATGTCAATCTCTTCGAAGTTGATAGTGCGTTCAGGAGTCTTGAAGCACTTGCGAAGCTGTGACACGTGAAACACATCGTGCATGTTTGCGAAGTTGGATGGAAGCTCAAGTTGATAGGCGAGATCGCCTCTTTTGCCAATGATCTTGAAAGGACCCACGTATCTAGGGGCAAGCTTCCCTTTGATACCGAAGCGACGAGTGCCTTTCATTGGAGAGACGCGGAGGTAGACATGGTCTCCAATTTTGAAAGCCACATCACGGTGCTTATCATCATAATAGCTCTTTTGGCGCGATTGCGCGGCTTTGAGATTCTCACGAATGACTTGGCACATTTCTTCGCTTCGTGATCAAGTCATTGCCAAGAAGTTGGCGTTCACTGTCTCTGACCAATTGAGAGGAGTACGGCACTTTACGCCATAGAGAATTTCGAATGGGGCCTTGCCGAACTCGCTTGGAAGCTGTTGTTGTAGGAGAACTTCGGCATATGGAAGACAATCTTCCCACTTCATACCGAAGGAAATGACACAAGCCACGAGCATATCTTCAAGGATTTGATTAACTCGCTCAACTTGGCCACTTGTTTGAGGATGGAAAGCTGTCTGAAACGAATGTTGGTGCCCATGGCCTTCAAAAGAATCCCAAAACTTGGAGGTAAATATGCTGCCACGGTGCTCAAGAGATCACTTGTGGAATGCCGTGCAAGGAGACAATCTGGAGGTGTAAAGCTCGCCAACCGAGCTGCTGTGATAGATTCTTTGATAGGAAGAAAATGAGCCACTTTAGTAAGCTTGTCAATGACAACGAAGATAGCATCATTTCCACGCTTGGACTTTGGAAAGCCACCACGAAGTCCATTTCAATATGATCAAACTTCCACTCTGGAATAGCAAGAGGTTGGAGGAGTCCAGCTGGTCTTTGGTGTTCTCGCTTTCACTCTTCCGCAGACATCACATTCATTCACGAATTGAGCAATTTCTCGCTTCATTCGAGTCCACCAATATATTTGCTTGAGATCATGGTACATCTTCGTACTTCCAGGATGAATGGATAGAAGCGAATTGTGAGCCTCGTTCATAATGACTTTTCTCAGATCACCCTTAGGAACCACAATCCGGTCCTCGAAGAAAAGAGTATCTTTGTCATCAACGTGGAAGCACTTGTACTTGGAAATGCCCTTGTCGATACCACGTTTCACCTTTTTCACCATGGCATCCAGAAGTTGAGCCTCACGAATCTGATCTTCCAAAGTAGGAGAGACTATGAGGTTGGCAAGAAAACCTTGAGGAACAACTTGAAGATTCAGCTTGCGGAAAGCTTCACAGAGATCCGGCTGAAAGGGCTTGAGGATTAGACTGTTGCAGTAAGCCTTCCTGCTCAAAGCATCTGCAATGACATTGGCTTTGCCCGGAGTATATTCAATACTTGGGTTGTACTCTTGAATCATTTCGACCCATCGAGTCTGCCTGAGGTTGAGGTTGGGTTGAGTGAAAATGTACTTGAGACTCTTGTGATCGGTGAAAATGTCCAATTTCCTTCCCAACAAGAGATGTCTCCATGTAATCAATGCATGGACAACTGCCGCCAACTCAAGATCGTGAGTGGGGTAGTTCTTTTCGTTGGGCTTCAACTGGCGAGAGGTATAAGCCACAACTCTTTTCTCTTGCATTAACACTGCACCGAGACCTTGAAGAGAAGCATCACAGAATACTTCAAATGGCTTGGATTCATCAGGAGGAGTCAAGACAGGAGCTGTGACGAGTTTCTCTTTGAGAGTATTGAAAGCAATGTCACACTCAGGAGACCAGACATACTTCACATGCTTCTAGAGGAGGTTGGAAAGGGGCTTTGCAATCTTGGAGAAGTTCTCAACGAATCTTGACAATAGCTTGCAAGACCAAGAAAATCATGGAGCTGCTTGACATTACGAGGAGGTTCCCAATTCACAATTGCGGACACCTTCTCGGGATTAACAGCGATGCCCTTAGCGGAGATGATATGACCAAGATAAAGCACTTCATCAAGCCAAAATTCACATTTGGAGAACTTAGCATAGAATTGGTACTCTCTGAGCTTGTCTAGCACCAATCGCAAACGTTTGGCATGATCCTTCTTATTCTTGGAGAAGACCAAAATATCATCAAGATAGACCAAGGCGAATTCATTGGTGCAGGATTGAAGATGAAATTCATCATCCGAGAGAATGTTGGAGGAGCATTGACGAGGCGAAAGACATGACAGTATATTCATAAGAACCAAAGCTTGTTCGAATGTTGTCTTGGGAATATCTTGTTCACGAATCTGAATCTGATGATACCCCATATGAAGGTCAAGCTTGGAGAACACTTTAGCACCTTTGAGTTGCTCGAAAAGCTCATTGATGTTGGGAAGTGGATACTTGTTCTTGATTTTCTTCTTATTCAATGGACGGTAATCGACGCTTAAAAAGTCGGTCCGTGCCATCCTTCTTCGGACAAAAGAACACCACAACCCCAAGGAGATGAACTCGGTCCGATCAAACCAGACGCTCTTGTTCATCGAGCTGCTTCTTCAATTCCCTCAGCTCATCAGGTCCAAGCTTGTATGGATGCTTGCAAGCGGGTTCGATGCTAGGCTCAAGATCGATACTTGAACTCAAGCGGCCGATGAGGAGGCATACCCGGAAGTTCTTCGGAAAGACATCTTGGTACTCACAAGCGATGGAATCGAGAGATAGCATTTAGCTCGCCCTTCTCATTGAGAGAAAACAACCGAATGGTTTCATCACGAGCGCATAGATGATCACATCATTAGAAGAGTGAGTCAATTGAATTTCCACAGCAGCACAATCAAGCTGAGCTTTGTCTTGATAAAGCCATCCATTCGAGAATAAGATCAATATCCGAGTCACCAAGAACCATTGGTTTAGCGAGAAATCTGTAATCCCCATCTTGATAGAAACGTCCGAGCCATCATTTTGTATTCATGAACAAACCGGAGAGGAAACCGCTATCGGCTTAGGCAGATCAACAAGTATGCAAATTGTTCATGGATGCAAAAGGTATTGATATGAAAGAAATAGATGCACCAATATCAAATAAGACTTTTGCAGAATATCATTAAGCGGAAGATTACCCATTATCACATCGGAAGATTCCTCCGCTTGAGCTGCATTCATCATATTCACCTTTGCAGACTTGGGATTATGCTTGACCACCGCATTGCTGGAAGATTTCACAGAGGAGGAGGCGGAAGGCGCCCTGGTTGAAGCACTTGTTCGCATAGTGACCTTCTCACGACATTTGTTGCAAGTCACCTCGAGAGCGGACGGTGGTAAGGAGCACTTGACCTTGGAGCTTGAGAATTAGACTTGTTACGATAGCTTGGGTTGGGTGGGTGGGAAGATCCACGGCCACCTGAGTTCTTCTGCCGATAAGGTCGACGGAACGGAGGAGGAGGAAGGTAAAACTTCGCTGCTTAGCTGCCACTTGAGAGGAAGAAGAAGACTGAACTGCATCCCCGATTCTCTTCTTAGAAGCCTCACATTTGAGCTGGGCAGCTTCTTGCTTGATGCCATGTTGTAGAATTCATCATACTTATCGGCTCAAATAGCACAAGAGCTAATTGCAGATCTTCTCTCGAGACCACCTCCAATTGATAGATCATACTCTTTTCATCAGTGCACGTCTTGCTTAGCAAAGCGAGCGAGCTTCGAACTGGATATTGTATTGATAGACAGACATGTTGCCCTGCTTGAGATTGCGGAACTCCTCACGCTTGCTCTCAACAACACTTTTCGAATGTGATGAGCCCTGAAATCACGGCGGAACTCATCCTGTAATGACACGACCTCCTCTGGAATCTTTGTATTTTTGGTACCACTCGGCCGCTTGATCCTTGAGTTGAAACGATGCAAATTTGACAAAGTCCTCGTGTCGACATTGCTACAATCAAAATGCTTGCAGATGTCCACTAACCAATCGTCGTCGTCGTGGCCTCGACACGTAAACCGAAAGACTTCGCTGATTAGCGAGGAACCGATCGAGAGTAGCAAAGTGTGGCTGATTGTTGCCTTGACCTTGATTTCCTTGATTGCCCTGCCCTCGATGCGTTCTTGCAAGAGCTGCAAAATCATCTGAGCATTTGCATTGGTGGCTGCCATGATAGCTTGCCGGGCCTCGGAGGCGGAGGTGGAGGTGGAGGTTCGACCGATCCCCTCATTGCGATCCGGATTCGACGCGTTGGAGCCATCTGAAGAGGGTGACATCCGTTAGTCCTTTGATAGACAAAAGATAAGTAGAATCAGCGGATAGAAATTGCAACATATAGTCTTCACAATAAACATTGAACAAGAATGAGCGAATGAATTCCAAAGTTAATCATCACACGTCCATTAAGGTGAGAAGCCACTTAGATAAAGATATGGAAACAACATCATCTTAGAAGCAAATCGAATATCACAACTGAAAACAAAAGATTGGCTTCTAGAATGAGCGGAACAAACACATGATAGAGATTTACGCCCAAAGTGTTCGTGGTGGGGCCCACACGGACCTGACGTATAGCGGACGTCACGAATGACAAACAAGACGTCCCGAATCAGCATAGCCAAGGATTCCTTAAGGCGTCTCGCGACCACTTCAGAATCGACCGTGAATGGGCGGACCACTAGACGTTGAACCCCAATCTCAAATCATACATCCGTCGGAAAGAATATCC
>CM038681.1:52154343-52297370 GCA_021605205.1 Aegilops longissima | reverse complement strand
CGGCTCTACCCAAAGCAACAACACAAACAAAGGAACCACAATAAATCACGGTGCAATGCACAATCAACATGATGCAAAACATGACATGGTATGCGAGATGTGATATGCAATGCGTAAAGCGCCCGAAGGTAAATGATGAACCAGGCATCAACTTGGCAAACCAAGTATGCCACTGAAAGATGAGATGATTTCGTTGAAATCGATATAAAGATCACCGAATCGGATGCACGGTTTGGAAATGACAAGCAAAACAAGAATGGCACAATCGCCATTAACAAAGATGATGTAAAATGACATGTTCATGAACTTGCTCAAATGCAGAAACTAATGCCACCACTGAGTTGGTGGGATTTTTCACCCCAAAACATATATAATATGTTAGGGTTGCTGTAGAAAAATCATCACAAATGCACAAAGTCAAAACCTGCCTAAAATGGTAGGTAACAGAATTGGCATCTTCCATATTTGGAAACGTCCAGAAATGGACTTGCCTGAAATGGAAAGAGAGGGCTATCCAGAAATGGAAAACGCGGGGATAAGGAAAAAAATAGAAGGAGGAGGGCGCTGAGAGGCTGACTGGTGGGACCCTACTGTCATAGAGTCTACTGTTACGAATCCCCACAGAGGAAATAACAAAAGGGGGGGCGCGCGTGGGATTCGAACCCGGGTCTCCCCGGTGTGGCTCTGCACCAACAGCCACTGGGCTAGGCTGCCGCGACTGATAGGGAAGGGCTTCGGCCCCTTTTAGGTAATCAACCCCGACGAGTAACTCTGTCGCCAAACAGAGTAGACGACGGCGCCGGCGAGGCAACGGCGGCTATGGCGGGGCTCAGGAGGTGCCGGCGGGTGTGCGGAATCCGCAGGGCAGTGTGCGAACGGTGCAGGAAGTGAACGTGCGCGCATGTGTGGGTGTGCGTGTGGCCAGGAGCCTGCGGCCATGGCGACGAGCACGGCGAGGCAGGGCTACAACAAAGATCGTGAGCTGCTGCACCGCAGGGCGCGCGCGTGTGTGTGTGTGAGAGAGGAAC
This sequence comes from Aegilops longissima, assembly GCA_021605205.1. Taxonomy (NCBI): domain Eukaryota; kingdom Viridiplantae; phylum Streptophyta; class Magnoliopsida; order Poales; family Poaceae; genus Aegilops; species Aegilops longissima. The sequence continues at coordinate 52,296,342 of CM038681.1, read as the reverse complement.
TTGGGGACCAAGCCGAGAACGTCTTGAAGGCCGCCGCAAGTACACACACAAGGAAAGAAATTCAGACCTCGCCGAGCACCGGAGCACAGCAAAGACACGGATCGACCGAGCCTTCCGGGTCCTAAATACCATGAAAAGAAAAAAGGGGAGGTAGGTGCGCTACCCAGCTCACCCTAGGACAAGACGGGTCGACGGAGACGGGCCGACGGCGCACGGCGGAGCTCTGAACTTTGCCGTGTTCCTGACCGAGAGGGAGGAGGAAGCCGGGGACGTCGAGGGACTTGTCGATCCGGCGCACCGTAGTCGACGTCGTGGAAGGAGAGACGGCGGGGAAGAAGATGGACACGGTCTGCAGGGTTAGGGGTGGCCGGAGAGCACGCCGTCGACGAGACGCGCTCTCAGTTGCGCTCGGGACGGAGCAGCTGCGATGGATCTGGTGGTCCTTCTCACCTGGCGGCGGCGGCAAGAGGAAGAGGGGAAACCCTAGGGGCGTGAGGGCAGGGAGAGAGAGGATAAGTAGGGGGCTAGGGCGACGGGTCGAGCTCGTGCTCTCTCTTGCTCGTGGTCCCCATGGCGACGGCGAGAGGAGAGTGAAAAGGTGGGTGCGGGGAGCAGGGCAGACGCTGCCGAGCGGGGCCGGTATGTCCACGTGGAGAGGATCTAGCGGGGGTGTGCCCGCGCGCAGGTGCACGAAGACAGGGAGGAGAGGATCGAGCGGGCTGGGCAAGGCTCACCGGGCCAAGGGCTGGTTAGCTGGGCGGCTTGGAGGCCGGAGCCTGTGGCTGCCGGCTGAAGCTCTCCTTTTCTATTTCGCACAGGAATAGAAAAGAAAAGCACAGGGAAAAAAAAGGAGAGGAGTTAGAGTATAGAGAAAATATCCTCAAACTCCTGGAACTCTCCACTATTTTAATAAATTGCATTGGGCATTTTTAAAGGTAGAAAAAATAAGACAAGTTTGAATATAATTCAAACTTGTGTCATTTTTAAACCTGACCAAAACAACTTCAAATAAGGAGACATCTGGCAGAGAGGTTTATGATATGGAGCAAGATTTGCAGGGAGAAGATGAACATTAATTGAGAAAGGAAAAGATAGCACTTGATAAAAGAAGGAAGTAGAGGGAAGGAGGAGGTGGTAATGCAAACCTTAAGTATGGAACATGCAACAACATAATATGTAAGAGATCACAGCAAGCACATGATGAGGATGGAATGCAAGATGACAAGAGGCACAAATGCAATATGGTAAGGTGAGCATGACAATGAAAAGAGAAACCCACATAACCAAACAAGATGAGGCCAAACATGAATAAAACCCACAAGAATAGGATGAGGTCAAGTTGATATATTGCCAAAATGGGAAGTTTTACATCCAGGGTGTTACAACACTCCACCACTACAAGAGGATCTCGTCCCGAGATCTTGGACTGAAAGAACTCCGGATATTCGGAACGGAGGTGATCCTCGCGCTCCCAGGTAGCTTCTCGGTCGGAATGGTGTGACCACTTCACTTTCAGGAATTTGATTGACTTGTTGCGAGTCTTGCTTCGGTTTCTTCAAGAATAGCAACGGGTGCTCATGATAAGAGAGATCTTCTTGAATGTCAATCTCTTGAAGTTGATAGTGCGCTCAGAGTCTTGAAGCACTTGCGCGGCTGTGACACGTGAAACACATCGTGCATGTTTGCGCGGTTGGATGGAAGCTCGTTGATAGGCTAGATCGCTTTTGCCAATGATCTTGAAAGGACCCACGATCTAGGGGCAAGCTTCCTTTGATACCGAAGCGACGCAGTGCCTTTCATTGAGAGACGCGGAGGTAGACATGGTCTCCAATTTTGAAAGCCACATCACGGTGCTTATCATCATAATAGCTCTTTTGGCGCGATTGCGGCTTTGAGATTCTCACGAATGACTTGGCACATTTCTTCCGCTTCGTGATCAAGTCATTGCCAAGAAGTTGGCGCTCACTGTCTCGCATCAATTGAGAGGAGTACGGCACTTTACGCCATAGAGAATTTCGAATGGGGCCTTGCCCGAACTCGCTTGGAAGCTGTTGTTGTAGGAGAACTCGGCATATGGAAGACAATCTTCCCACTTCATACCAAGGAAATGACACAAGCCCCGAGCATATCTTCAAGGATTTGATTAACTCGCTCAACTTGGCCACTTGTTTGAGGATGGAAAGCTGTGCTGAAACGAATGTTGGTGCCCATGGCCTTCTCAAAAGAATCCCAAAACTTGGAGGTAAATATGCTGCCACGGTCTCAAGAGATCACTTGTGGAATGCCGCAAGGAGACAATCCTGGAGGTGTAAAGCTCGCCAACCGAGCTGCTGTGATAGATTCTTTGATAGGAAGAAAATGAGCCACTTTAGTAAGCTTGTCAATGACAACGAAGATAGCATCATTTCCACGCTTGGACTTTGGAAAGCCACCACGAAGTCCATTTCAATATGATCAAACTTCCACTGAATAGCAAGAGGTTGGAGGAGTCCAGCTGGTCTTTGGTGTTCTCGCTTTCACTCTTCCGCAGACATCACATTCATTCACGAATTGAGCAATTTCGCTTCATTCGAGTCCACCAATATGACTGCTTGAGATCATGGTACATCTTCGCATTTCCGTGATGAATGGATAGAAGCGAATTGTGAGCCTCGCTCATAATGACTTTTCTCAGATCACCCTTAGGAACCACAATCCGTCCTCAAGAAAAGAGTATCTTTGTCATCAACGTGGAAGCACTTGTACTTGAAATGCCCTTGTCGATACCACGCTTCACCTTTTTCACCATGGCATCCAGAAGTTGAGCCTCACGAATCTGATCTTCCAAAGTAGGAGAGACTATGAGGTTGGCAAGAAAACCTTGAGGAACAACTTGAAGATTCAGCTTATGGAAAGCTTCACAGAGATCCGCTGAAAGGGCTTGAGGATTAGACTGTTGCAAGAAGCCTTCCTGCTCAAAGCATCTGAATGACATTGGCTTTGCCCGAGTATATTCAATACTTGGGTTGTACTCTTGAATCATTTCACCCATCGAGTCTGCCGAGGTTGAGGTTGGGTTGAGTGAAAATGTACTTGAGACTCTTGTGATCGGTGAAAATGTCCAATTTCCTTCCCAACAAGAGATGTCTCCATGTAATCAATGCATGGACAACTGCCGCCAACTCAAGATCGTGAGTGGGGTAGTTCTTTTCGCTGGGCTTCAATGGCGAGAGGTATAAGCCACAACTCTTTCTCTTGCATTAACACTGCACCGAGACCTTGAAGAGAAGCATCACGAATACTTCAAATGGCTTGGATTCATCAGAGGAGTCAAGACAGAGCTGTGACGAGTTTCTCTTTGAGAGTATTGAAAGCAATGTCACACTCGGGAGACCGTACATACTTCACATGCTTCTAGAGGAGGTTGGAAAGGGCTTTGCAATCTTGGAGAAGTTCTCAACGAATCTTCGCAATAGCTTGCAAGACCAAGAAAATCATGGAGCTGCTTGACATTCTCGAGGAGGTTCCCAATTCACAATTGCGGACACCTTCTGGATTAACAGCGATGCCCTTGGCGGAGATGATATGACCAAGATAAAGCACTTCATCAAGCCAAAATTCACATTTGGAGAACTTAGCATAGAATTGGTACTCTCTGAGCTTGTCTAGCACCAATCGCAAACGTTTGGCATGATCCTTCTTATTCTTGGAGAAGACCAAAATATCATCAAGATAGACCAAGACGAATTCATTGGTGCAGGGATTGAAGATGAAATTCATCATCCGAGAGAATGTTGGAGGAGCATTGACGAGGCCGAAAGACATGACAGTATATTCATAAGAACCAAAGCTTGTTCTGAATGTTGTCTTGGGAATATCTTGTTCACGAATGCGAATCTGATGATACCCCATATGAAGGTCAAGCTTGGAGAACACTGTAGCACCTTTGAGTTGCTCGAAAAGCTCATTGATGTTGGGAAGTGGATACTTGTTCTTGATTTTCTTCTTATTCAATGGACGGTAATCGACGCAAAGTCGGTCCGTGCCATCCTTCTTCCGGACAAAAAGAACACCACAACCCCAAGGAGATGAACTCGGTCTGATCAAACCCAGACGCTCTTGTTCATCGAGCTGCTTCTTCAATTCCCTCAGCTCATCAGGTCCAAGCTTGTATGGATGCTTGCAAACGGGTTCAGTGCTAGGCTCAAGATCGATAACGAACTCAACTGGCCGATGAGGAGGCATACCCGGAAGTTCTTCTGGAAAGACATCTTGGTACTCACAAACGACTGGAATCTGAGAGATAGCATTTAGCTCGCCCTTCTCATTGAGAGAAAACAACCGAATGGTTTCATCACGAGCGGCATAGATGATCACATCATTAGAAGAGTGAGTCAATTGAATTTCCCTGGCAGCACAATCAAGCTGAGCTTTGTGCTGATAAAGCCAGTCCATTCCGAGAATAAGATCAATATCCGAGTCACCAAGAACCATTGGTTTAGCGAGAAATCTGTAATCCCCCATCTTGATAGAAACGTCCGGAGCCATCATTTTTGTATTCATGAACAAACCCGGAGAGGAAACCGCTATCGGCTTAGGCAGATCAACAGTATGCAAATTGTTCATGGATGCAAAAGGTATTGATATGAAAGAAATAGATGCACCAAAGATCAAATAAGACTTTTGCAGAATATCATTAATCGAAGATTACCCATTATCACATCGGAAGATTCCTCCGCTTGAGCTGCATTCATCATATTCACCTTTGCAGACTTGGGATTATGCTTGACCACCGCATTGCTGGAAGATTTCACAGAGGAGGAGGCGGAAGGCGCCTCTGTTGAAGCACTTGTTCGCATAGTGACCTTTCTCACGACATTTGTTGCAAGTCACCTCGAGAGCGGACGGTGGTAAGGAGCACTTGACCTTGGAGCTTGAGAATTAGACTTGTTACGATAGCTTGGGTTGGGTGGGTGGAAGATCCACGGCCACCTGAGTTCTTCGCACGATAAGGCCGACGGAACGGAGGAGGAGGAAGGTAAAACTTCGCTGCTTAGCTGCCACTTGAGAGGAAGAAGAAGACTGAACTGCATCCCTGATTCTCTTCTTAGAAGCCTCACATTTGAGCTGGGCAGCTTCTTGCTTCAATGCCATGTTGTAGAATTCATCATACTTATCTGGCTCAAATAGCACAAGAGCTAATTGCAGATCTTCTCTCGCACCACCTCGAATTGATAGATCATACTCTTTTCATCAGGCACGTCTTGCTTAGCAAAACGAGCGAGCTTCTGGAACTGGATATTGTATTGATAGACAGACATGTTGCCCTGCTTGAGATTGCGGAACTCCTCACGCTTGCTCTCAACAACACTTTTCGGAATGTGATGAGCCCTGAAATCACGGCGGAACTCATCCCAGGTAATGACACGACCTCCTCTGGAATCTTTGTATTGCTGGTACCACTCAGCAGCTTGATCCTTGAGTTGAAACGATGCAAACTTGACAAAGTCCTCAGGTCTGACATTGCTACAATCAAAATGCTTGCAGATGTCCACTAACCAATCGTCAGCGTCTGTGGCCTCGACACAGAAACTGAAAGACTTCGGCTGATTAGCGAGGAACTGACTGAGAGTAGCAAAGTGTGGCTGATTGTTGCCTTGACCTTGATTTCCTTGATTGCCCTGCCCCTGAGTACGTTCTTGCAAGAGCTGCAAAATCATCTCGAGCATTTGCATTGGTGGCTGCCATGATAGCTTGCCGTGCCTCTGGAGGCGGAGGTGGAGGTGGAGGTTCGACCGATCCCCTCATTGCGATCTGGATTCAGACGCTGCATGGAGCCATCTCAAGAGGGTGACATCCGTTAGTCCTTTGATAGACAAAAGATAAGTAGAATCAACGGATAGAAATTGCAACATATAGTCTTCACAATAAACATTCAACAAGAATGAACGAATGAATTCCAAAGTTAATCATCACACGCCCATTAAGGTGAGAAGCCACTTAGATAAAGATATGGAAACAACATCTGTCTTAGAAGCAAATCAATATCACAACTGAAAACAAAAGATTGGCTTCTAGAATGAGCCGAACAAACACATGATAGAGATTTACGCCCAAAGTGTTCGTGGTGGGGCCCACACGGACACGACGATAGCGGACGCCACGAATGACAAACAAGACGCCCCCGAATCAGCATAGCCAAGGATTCCTTAAGACGCCTCACACCATCAGAATCGACCGTGAATGGGCGGACCACTAGACGTTGAACCCCAATCTCAAATCATACATCCGTCGGAAAGAATATCCCGTAAGCTACTAGAATTCCCACCTATAAACTCCCAAACTTTACGGTTATGCAATCTGGTGTTGGGGATACAGGGACACAAAATATATCACCCAAACTAACAATACCTAGATCCAATTGTATCCATCCGTCAACACATAACCAAGAAATCCTCGAAATCGTGGTACCTCGACCTTCAAAAACATCCGTTATACAAGTCATGGCAATACTCCCGACTCGCCCAAGATCGGGCTATCGGGTTATCTCACCAACAACTGCACAAAAGAGATTTCGATGTCGGCAAAACTCGGTATTCCAGAACTGCAACGATAAAATTGTGACGACAACACCTCGGAGCTCAACTCCCGGACACCGCCACAACCCCTAAATGTCGAGGCACCAAGAACAATGTTCTCGCCACAAAACCATCGAACGATTCCAAGATACCCACGTGATCCTAAAAAAATTAGTGAAAATTGAGAAGAGAAGAGTCAAAACTCACGTCAGAGACCTCACCAGAGCGACGAAGGGACCTGGGAGTAAAAGAATCCTACTCCGATGTATATAATCCTAAGACTCAAAACATTTTCCATTCTAGACTCAACAACGCCAAAGAAACAATCAAGTAGGGGCTCCTAAGTCGGGAAGGCTCGATACCAACTTGTAATGCCCCGATGCGGTTATATCTCCCACGTGTCGAGGCACGACTTAGAGGCATAACCGCATTGAAAGCAATGTCGCAAGTGAGGTAATCTTCACACAACCCATGTAATAAATAGGGAAAGAGATACATAGTTGGCTTACAATGCCACTTCACACAATACATAAATAAACATCCATCATTCAGAGTACACTCAAGGTCCGACTACGGAACCAAAATAAAAGAAGAACCCCAAATGCTACATGATCCCCGATCGTCCCAACCGGGCACCACTATCGATCATCTGAAAAGACACATAGTAACGACCACGCCTCGTCGAACTCCCACTTGAGCTCGGTTGAGTCACCTGACCGCATCGCCGGCACCTGCCATCTGTTTTGAAGTATCCGTGAGTCACGGGACTCAGCAATCTCACACCCGCGAGATCAAGACTATTTAAGCTTATAGGAAGGACAGAGTATTAAAGTGGAGCTGCAGCAAGCGACTAGCATATATGGTGGCTACATCGCAAAAGAGAGCGAGAAGAGGAGCAAAGCACGGACGTGAAGCTAATAGCGATCAAGAAGTGATCCTGAACTACTTACGCCGACATAACTCCAACATCGTGTTCACTTCCCTGACCACGAGAAGAGACCATCACGGTTACACACGCGTTGATGTGTATTTTAATTGAGGTCAACTTCGGTTTTCTACAACCGACATTAACAAATTCCCATCTGCCTCATAACCGCGGGCACGGCTTTGAAAGATATTACCCCGCAGGGTGTCCCAACTTAGCCCATTATAAGCTCTCACGGTCAACGAAGGATATTCTTCACCGGAAGACCCGATCAATCTCGAATCCCGGACTACAAGACATTTCGACAAGAATAAAACAAGACCAGCAAAGCCACCCGAATGTGCCGACAAATCCCGATAGGAGCTGCACATATCTCGCTCGTGGCACACCGGATGGGCAAGACGTCGGGTTGGCATAGACCTGGATTGCCCGGGCGCGGACATCGCCAGTTGGGCCAGCACTCAAGGAGCACTGGTCCGGGGTTTAAAATAAAGATGACCCTCGGCTCGCGAAAACCGGGGAAAAAGGCTTAGGTGGCAAATGGTAAAACCAAAGTTGGGCATTTGGAGGAGTCTTATTCAAAGCAAACTGTCAAGGGGGTCCCATAAATCACCCAACCGTAAGGAACGCGAAAACAAGGAACATAACACCGTATGACGGAAACTAGGGTGGCAAGAGGAACAAAACACTGCATAAGGCCGAGCCTTCCACCCTTTACCAAGTATATAGATGTATTAAGTATAGCAGATATATATTGTGATATCCCCAACAAGTAAACATGTTCCACAAGGAACAACATCTCCATGTTCCAACAAGGAACAAACTTCAGCTTCACCGCAACTAGCAACGCTATAAGAGGGCTGAGCAAAGCGGTAACATAGCCAATCAACGGTTTGCTAGGAAATGGATGGTTAGGGCTGACATGGCAATATGGGTGGCATGATATAGCAAGTGGTAGGCATCGCAGCATAGGCATAGCAAAAGAGCGAGCAACTAGCATAGCAAAGATAGAAGTGATTTCGAGGGTATGGTCATCTTGCTCGCAATGTTCTCGAGTTGTCGAAAGCTTGATCCTCGTAAGCGTTCTCAACAGGTTCCTCGCTCACGTACTCGCCTCCGGCTCTACTCAAAGCAACAACACAAACAAAGGAACCACAATAAATCACGGTGCAATGCACAATCAACATGATGCAAAACATGACATGGTATGCGAGATGTGATATGCAATGCGATAAAAGCGCCCGAAGGTAAATGATGAACCAGGCATCAACTTGGCAAACCAAGTATGCCACTGAAAGATGAGATGATTTCGTTGAAATCGATATAAAGATCACCGAATCGGATGCACGGTTTGGAAATGACAAGCAAAACAAGAATGGCATAATCGCCATTAACAAAGATGATGTAAAATGACATGTTCATGAACTTGCTCAAATGCAGAAACTAATGCCACCACTGATTTGGTGGGATTTTTCACCCCAAAACATATATAATATGTTAGGGTTGCTGTAGAAAAATCATCACAAATGCACAAAGTCAAAACCTGCCTAAAATGGTAGGTAATGTAATTGGCATCTTCCATATTTGGAAACGTCCAGAAATGGACTTGCCTGAAATGTAAAGAGAGGGCTATCCAGAAATGGAAAACGCGGGATAAGGAAAAAATAGAAGGAGGAGGGCGCCGAGAGGCTGACTGGTGGGACCCCTTGTCATAGAGTTCATCTTATTACGAATCCCCACAGAGGAAATAACAAAGGGGGGCGACGGGATTCAACCCGGTCTCCCGGTGTGGTTTCGCACCAACAGCCACCGGGCTAGGCTGCCGTGGATCGATAGGGAAGGGCTTCGCCCTTTTAGGTAATCAACCCCGACGAGTAACTCTGCCGCCAAGCAGAGTAGACGACGGCGCGCCAGAGGCAACAGCGGCTCTGGCGGGCTCGTGGAGGTGCCGGCGGGTGTGCGGAATCCGCAGGGCAGTGAGCGAACGGTGCAGGAAGTGAACGTGCGCGCATGTGTGGGTGTGCGTGTGGCCAGGAGCCTGCGGCCATGGCGACGAGCACGGCGAGGCAGGGCTATAAACAAGATCAAGGTGAGCTGCTGCACCGCAGGGGCGTGCGTGTGTGTGAGAGAGAGGAACTTGGGGACCCGAAGCTGGAGAACGAGCGGGCGCGCTGCCGCAAGTACACACACAAGGAAAGAAATTCAGACCTCGCCGGAGCACCGGGAGCACAGCAAAGACACGGATCGACCGAGCCTTCCGGGGTCCTAAATACCATGAAAAGAAAAAAGGGGGAGGTAGGTGCGTTACCCAGCTCACCCTAGGACACGACGGGGTCGACGGAGACGGGCTGACGGCGACGAAGCGGAGCTCTGAACTTTGCCGTGTTCCTGACCGAGAGGGAGGAGGAAGCCGGGGACGTCGAGGGACTTGTCGATCCGGCGCACCGTAGTCGACGTCGTGGAAGGAGAGACGGCGGGGAAGAAGATGGACACGGTCTGCAGGGTTAGGGGTGGCCGGAGAGCACGCCGGCGACGAGACGCGCTCTCAGAGGCGGGGACGGAGCAGCTGCGATGGATCTGGTGGTCCTTCTCACCTGGCGGCGGCGGCGAGAGGAAGAGGGGAAACCCTAGGGGCGTGAGGGCAGGGAGAGAGAGGATAAGTAGGGGGCTAGGGCGACGGGTCGAGCTCGTGCTTTCTCTGCTCAATGGTCCCCATGGCGACGGCGAGAGGAGAGTGAAAAGGTGGGTGCGGGGAGCAGGGCAGACGCTGCCGAGCGGGGCCGGTATGTCCACGTGGAGAGGATCTAGCGGGGGTGTGCGCGCGCGCAGGTGCACGAAGACAGGGAGGAGAGGATCGAGCGGGCTGGCGCGCGCTCTACCGGGCTGCGGGGCTGGTTAGCTGGGCCGGCTTGGAGGCCGGAGCCCAGGTGGCTGCCGCTGCGCTGAAGATCTCCTTTTCTCTATTTCCAGACAGGAATAGAAAAGAAAAGCACAGGGAAAAAAAAGGAGAGGAGTTAGAGTATAGAGAAAATATCCTCAAACTCCTGGAACTCTCCACTATTTTAATAAATTGCATTGGGCATTTTTAAAGGTAGAAAAAATAAGACAAGTTTGAATATAATTCAAACTTGTGTCATTTTTAAACCTGACCAAAACAACTTCAAATAAGGAGACATCTGGCAGAGAGGTTCATGATATGGAGCAAGATTTGCAGGGAGAAGATGAACATTAATTGAGAAAGGAAAAGATAGCACTTGATAAAAGAAGGAAGTAGAGGGAAGGAGGAGGTGGTAATGCAAACCTTAAGTATGGAACATGCAACAACATAATATGTAAGAGATCACAGCAAGCACATGATGAGGATGGAATGCAAGATGACAAGAGGCACAAATGCAATATGGTAAGGTGAGCATGACAATGAAAAGAGAAACCCACATAACCAAACAAGATGAGGCCAAACATGAATAAAACCCACAAGAATAGGATGAGGTCAAGTTGATATATTGCCAAAATGGGAAGTTTTACATCCAGGGTGTTACACTGTCCTTTCAGCCCCCATCTCCGAACAGTATCACAGGTAAAGTAACAGTGTAAAGTATATAGTATATGCCCGTGATCACCTCCCGAAGTGATCACAGCCCAGTAATATAGCATGGCGACGGACAAGAGTGTAGGGCCATCGATGGAACACTAGCATCCTATACTAAGCAGAGGATAGCGGTAAAGGTAACAACAAAGAGTAGCAAGGACAAAGCTATGCAAAGAAGACAGAGTAATCGAAAGCAGTAATATACTATACTACTCTAATGCAAGCAGTATAGAGAAGAGTAGGCGATATCTGGTGATCAAAGGGGGGCTTGCCTCATTGCTCTGGCAAGAGAGAGGGGTCGTCGGTGACGTAGTCGTACTGGGCAGCAGCGGCATCGGTCTCGGTGTCTAGCGGAAGAAGAGGGGGGAAGAAACAATGAATACTTAGGAAGCAAGTGCATAACAGGACAACAAGCAGAGCTAGACGTGTTCTAACGCGGTATGAGGTGATATCGGTGAAGGGGGGAAACATCCGGGAAAGTATCCCCGGTGTTCCGTGTTTTCGGGCAGAGGAGCCGGAGGGGGAAAGTTGCGAGTTTGATATGTTAGGGGTGTGTGACGGACGAACGGGTTGCCTATCCAGGTTCGCCTCTGCGCTCGAGCAACTTTCATGTTGAAAATATTTTAACCGAAGTTCTGATTAAAAGATATGATTTTCTAAAGATTTTATTAATTTCGGAATTTAATTAATTATTTAATTTAATTGAAAAAGGATTTATGACATCAGCATGATGTCATGTCGACGTCGGCAGTCAACGTGGGTTGATTAGTCAACCTGACCAAATGGGTCCCACCGGTCGCTGACACATTTTTAATTAAGCATTTTAATTAACCTAATCAAGACTAATTAGGGGTGGGCCCCACCGCCATTGACTACTTAATTAACTAATTAACTCGATTAATTAGTTTAGTTAATTGATTAGTTTAATTAATCAAAATTAATTAAGTTAATTAATTAATTATTTATTTATTTTTATTATTGTTTTTTTAATTCCTTTTTTTAATTTTTGTTCTGAGGGGTGGGGCCCCCTAGGCAGTGGCCTAGAGGGCCAAAGCGGCTTCAGGCAAGTTAGGGCGCGACCGAATCGGGCGATGCTCAGTGCGGGCAGAGCCAACAGGGGCCGGAGGCGGGGGCGTTGGCCATGGCGAGACCGGCCCGAAACTGCACTGGCGAGACGACCGAGTGGCGGACAGCAGCGGAGGACGGGGAGGGTCACGCGAGGGGGCGGCCGGGGAGCAGCGTCAGTGGGACGCGCGGTCGGAGCGAGCTCATGGCGGTGGGAGGCGCAGCCCCGGGCGTAGGCGGAGCGGGGGGTGCACACGAAGTGGCGCCGGCCGACGGCTTGCAAGGCTGGAGGCGCGACCCGGTCGCGGTGAGCGGGTGAGACAGAGGAGGGGTGCGGGGGGCGCGACCATGGGCGCATGAGGCAAGGTCACGCGAGATAGAGGGGGGAAGGGCGCGCGCTCACATCGGGTTCGTAGGGACTGGGCATCGGTGCGCGGGGAGCGACTCGGGGAGGAGGACGAGGAGGTCCAGCGGAGAGGTGGAAGCAAGCCGGCGGGGGAGCTCCGGCGTGGCGACGTTCAACGGCGAGGGGCAGCGCGGTCGTCGCGGCGAGGGCGAGGCGACCTCCTTCTCAATGGGGTGGAGTCCGGCGAGGCGGGCGTCGTCAGGGAGGCGGGGTGGGTCGATCCGACGAGGACCAGGCAGGGCGACGTGGTCCAACGACGACGGGATCTGGGGCGCGTCGGGCTTGCGAGGAGCGCCGTTGTTTCTCTCGATCCAGATCGGGCGAGGGAGGAGCGGCGGGGGAAGTGGGGGAGTGGGGCGACGGGTAGCGGGCTAGGGTTTCGGGGTCCAGGGATAATGGGAGTGGGGGTGGGCCGGTTGGGCCTTCTGGCCTGATGGCCTGCTGGCTAGCTGGGCCATTCGGCCCAGGGGGGGGGTTCTTCCTTTTCCTTTTTTTGTTTGTTTGTTCTCTGTTTTCTTTTATTATTTCTTTCTTTTCTGTTTAAATCATTTTCAACCAGTTAGCCATTTTATAAAAAGGTGTTTGTTGCACCATAATTACCCTTGTAATATTCGGCAACCACCGAACATTTTTGTTTTAATTTTCAAAAACTTTTATTGTTGTCATAAATTTGAATTTGAATTTTGAACGGTTTCGAATTATTGCGAGGACGGCAACAAGAATCGAGGTGTCATGGCACGATTAGCGTGGGATTATCAGTAGCCTAATTACAGGCGCCACATATCGAACCACGCCAAAAACATCCGTGTTCAATTTATGCTCAATCCTCTATACCCTTCCCTTACTTTCTTGCAAGTTGCATGCTTTAATTTCCACCGCCAAGATACTGTGCATGCTTGCTTGAATTGTGTGATGATTGCTTGACTTGTCCTAAAATAGCTAAAATCTGCCAAACTATAAAATTGGGAAAAGGTTAAGTTTTTAATTGGTCAAGTAGTCTAATCACCCCCCTCTAGACATACTTCAAGGTCCTACAAGTGGTATCAGAGCTTTGGTCTCCATTTGCTTTGATTTTCATAGCTTTTGGTGGTCATAGCCTTGGTTTCACAACCTAGGAGAGTATGGCGTCTAGCGAAGGAAATTATCGTCGTAGAGGTCCTTACTTTGATGGTACTAATTTTGCTAGTTGGAAGCATAAGATGAAAATGCATATTCTTGGACATAACCCCGCCGTTTGGGCAATTATTTGTATTGGCTTGCAAGGTGAATTTTTCTATGGAGAGAACCGAACCGTGAAGCTAATGCGGAAGAATTGAAGATGCTACAATACAATGCTCAAGCATGTGACATCATCTTCAACGGACTGTGCCCCGAAGAATTCAACGAAATCAGCCGTCTTGAGAATGCAAAGGAAATTTGGGATACTTTGATTGATATGCACGAAGGTACCGAGTCCGTCAAGAATCCAAGTTGGATGTGCTCCAAAGTCAGCTTGACAAGTTCAAAATGAAGGATAGTGAAGGTGTCGCTGAAATGTACTCTAGGCTTGCTCTTATCACAAATGAGATTGCTGGCTTAGGGAGTGAAGAGATGACCGACAAATTCATCATCAAGAAGATCCTAAGAGCATTGGATGGAAAGTATGATACCGTGTGCACATTGATCCAAATGATGCCAAACTACAAAGATCTCAAGCCAAAGGAAGTCATTGGAAGGATTGTTGCTCATGATATGTCACACAAGGATAAGGAGGAACTTCACAACAAGTCAAGTGGTGCTTACAAAGCATCAAGTGAAGCCCCCACATCATCAAGTGAGAAACCAACCTTCAATGAAGAATTGAGCTTAATGGTGAAGAACTTCAACAAGTTCTACAAAAGTAGAAGCAAAGAAATAAGCTCCAAGTCAAGGTCTTACAATGACAAAAGATCTTCTAGTCGAGAGCGCAGTTGCTACAATTGTGGGAGACCCGGACACTACTCCAATGAGTGTACGGCACCCTACAAAAGAAGAGAAGATTCTCCAAAAAGAAGAAGCAAAAGAGAAGAATCACCACCAAGAGATAGGAGGAGTAGAGATGATCGTTATGAACGAAGACCCTCACGGAAAAGCAAGGATTCGGAAAGGAAGGACAAGTCATCAAGGAGCTACAGAAAACGAAGACATCAAGCTCATGTTGGTGAATGGGTTTCCGGCTCCGACTCCGACCATCACTCCGAGAGAAGCTATCACTCCGACTCTGAATATACTCAAGATGAAGGTGTTGCCGGTCTAGCACTTGTGTCAACCAACTCCTATGACATATTTGATTCACCAAATGAAGGAATTGGAAGATGCTTCATGGCCAAAGGTCCCAAGGTAACACATCCCGAGTATGTTGATTTTAATAGTGATGAAGATGACTTGCTAGGTGATGATGATTTACTTGTTGACAACTCTAGTGATGAATACTATGATGAAACGTCAATTAATCATGCTAATCAAACGAATGACAATGATAAGGAGAAAATTGAGCTTCTAACTAAAGAACTAAACACTCTTAAGTTGGCTCATGAAACTATCTTCGAAGATCATCAAGAACTTTTAAGGGCTCATGAGAAGTTACGCTTTGAAAAGCTTAATCTTGAGCAAGAGCATGAGTTCATAAAGGCAATCAATGATGATCTCCGCAAGAAAAGTTCTTCTTACATTGCCAAGCGTTTACTCTTATCTACTTACATGCCTCAAGTCAAGTCTAGTAACAAGTACAAGAAAGATACTTCCTCTAGTAGTAACAATAATAATGTCAAATCCAATGTTGTTGCTTCTAGTAGTTCTCTTGATTCCACTAATGATTCTCTTAGCCCAGTTACACTTGAGCAAGAAAATAGTTTATTGAAGGGAATTATAGAGAGAGGTGTTTACAAGAGCCTTGCCGGGAGTAAGCAATTCGAGGAAATTGTACGCAAGCAAGGAAGGCACCGGAAGAATCAAGGTGTTGGTTTTGAACGAAAGTTCAACGCCAATGGAGTTGAGAGGGAAGAAGATCAATACCCCAAGAAAAAGTTTGTTCCTCAACAAGAGAAGTATGACCCTACTTCCTTCAAGGGGACACAAGCTCAAGATGATCTTCCACCACAAGACCACAAGAACAAAGGCAAGGACAAGCTTCAAGAAGAGATTGATGCATTTGAAGAAGCACCTAAAGCCTCGTTTGAGTGGGTCCCCAAGACTACATCAAGTTCTACTTCATCAAGTACAACTACAACTCAAAGGATTCCCATCAAGATGATGTGGATCCCGAAGAAGAAGAACTAGAGAGTTCTTGAGGGTGACTCCGCCAACATTCTTCACACATATCATTTTGGCAAGAACAAGTGCAATCAACTTTCACATCTTGCACTAGTTTAAGGAGTCACAAACCCTCATGTTGGTAAGGCAAGGGACAAGGTAACCAAATGTTTTCATGGACATCATCTTGTGTGTGCATCACTCTATGTCTATGGATATTCTTGTTTGTTCCTTGTGGGACTAACCCATGTAGGCAAGTTGAAAGTGCAACTCACTCCAAAGGATTGCTCCAAATGATCTACATCAACATTGAGCATCTACATCTTCAACACCTACATGAAGTCATCATCGACAAAACCCAAGGTTAGTTCAACCCTCTAAGGGGGGATCTCACATCAAGGGGGAGCTTAACTCTAAGAATTGAGTCAAAGCAACTCTAATGGTGTGAACACATTAATGCATTATGTAAAAGTGGTAACCCCACTTGAGCGTAAACGATGAGTATGACCTATGATCAAATGTTCTCATTGACTCCTAAGTCAATATACTCATATTTAGATGACCTAGTCATCGCCAATTGTTTGATAGATGCTAGAATTGGTTGTGCATGCTTTGTCACATATTTCAATTGCCATCTTATTGTGTGAGCATGTTGGTGCATATTTTACTCATTCAAGGACATGCACTTGTTGTTTTGTTTGTTTGGTTCTTTCTTCTTTTGGCCAAGTGGATGGACAAGAATGCCTAAGAACCTTCTTTAGCTATCTATGTTTTTCTCGTATCAAACTCTATTCATGCTACATCACAAAATTTGATCAAGTCAAATTCGAACCACTCTGTGTGAGGAGCACTCGGAGTCCCCGATTCGTCATAGATTTAAACTTCCAAAACCTCTTAATGATTCTCGGTCTGACCGATCCTTCCATTTTGGTCCTACCGAGATCATCAAGTTGATCTGAGTTTTCAATCTCGGTGCAACCGATTTGAACTTTTCGGTCTCACCGAGTTGCTGTAACTGAACACAGTTATGCATCTCGGTGCCACGGAGTTGTTCCACTCGGTCACACCGATGGTCGGGCTATATATAGTCACGGCAAAATTTTGGAAATTTCTCCAAACCCTTCGCCACAAGATCAGCTCGCTCTGCCATCGTGGTCTCCGAATCATCTCCTCGCCGCCACTGCCTCCTCGTCGCTGGTCTTCGCCGCCCAACGGATTTCGCCCCGCCGTTGCCGCCGTAGCAAGTCCACCGCCAAGTTAGGGTATGGACTTGATCTTTGTGCTATCCATGTCGATTCCTAGCACATTGTTTTCACATTGAATCTTGTCACGATTGCAACTCATCTATCCAGCCAAAGTAGTTCATAGATTAGTTGAGATTGAATTTTAGGTTTAGGTTTCACGAAACCATCTCGGACACACCGAGTTGAAAACTTCGGTCTCACCGATTTGGCTTATGCCATTGCACTAGTGACTCTCGGTCCGACCGAGAATTACTAATCGGTGCAACCGATTTGAGGATTCATGAAACCCTAGCAGTCTCGGTGCCATCGAATCAAACTCGGTCCAACCGAGATCATCGCTTAGGTTCCAAAACTGCTTCGGTATCACCGAGTTTGAAAATCGGTGGATCCGAAATGCTTTCTATGGAAAACTAAAACTGAACTTTTGAGTTATTCTTTTGCAAAAACCTCTGCATTTTGTGATGCTCATCTTTTCTATCTCATCTATAAACTCTTCACAGGGTCAGCAGTCAGCTTTTGCAAGATGTCCGATCAAAGTGACAATGTAACAGGTCAAGAGCAGATAGACTTGAGTGAGGGCACTAGTCCCTCAACTTCAGATGAAGGGAGCAGAAGTACTCCTAGCAACTTGCCTAAGGCTGCTACTAGGCAAAGGAGGAAAAGAACTTCAGATTCAGAGGATGAAGATTACAAAGCAGAGGAAGATGAGGCTACTTCCAAGAAAGTTGTGCTCAAGAAGGAAAGGGTCATTGTCGGTGTCCAAACCGGCGGATCTCGGGTAGGGGGTCCCGAACTGTGCGTCTAGGCGGATGGTAACAGGAGACAAGGGACACGATGTTTTTACCCAGGTTCGGGCCCTCTCGATGGAGGTAATACCCTACTCCTTCTTGATTAATATTGATGATATGGGTAGTACAAGAGTAGATCTACCACGAGATCAAGGAGGCTAAACCCTAGGAGCTAGCCTATGGTATGATTGTTGTTCGTCCTACGGACTAAAACCCTCCGGTTTATATAGACACCGGATAGGTTAGGGTTACACAGAGTCGGTTACAATGGTAGGAGATCTACATATCCAGACGCCAAGCTTGCCTTCCACGCCAAGGAAAGTCCCATCCGGACACGGGACGAAGTCTTCAATCTTGTAACTTCATAGTCTTGGAGTCCGCCGTGGACGATAGTCCGCTATCCGGACACCCCTAGTCGGGACTCCTCAAGAGCCCTGAACCAGGCTTCAATGATGACGAGTCCGCGCGTTGATTGTCTTCGCATTGCGAGGCGGGTTCCTCCTCTGAATACTTCATAGAAGGTTTTGAACACAAGGATAGTATCCGCTCGCAAAACAAGTTCCACATAACACCGTAGAGAGAATAATTTTGCACAGATCTGCCGACGATTCCACGGCGTGACATCACACCACGGCCAGGCCTTTATATGAATCGCTTTTTATTGTTCCACCTCCGCGTGTTTAGCGAGGCGGTTTCTTGGCACGCCTTATCAAAGCATAGATCGTGCCCCTTATTCCGGGATTCTCATCAACACGGACGTGGGTAACCCAACCGTGCCCGTTGGCCTGCCTTCTCTATCAAAGGCCAGTCCTAATCGACCACGGGGTGGGCTCTTGGTATTCAACCTCTTTATAATGAGACCAAGGCCCTCTTCTTCTTACACCCTCCATCGAGTTCGCCTCGCGCTTCGAGTTCCAACACCCAAAGCTTCAGATTCAGGCGCTTCGGACTTTCGATGATGTCCGGATCCGACCAGCACGGCCGATATATGTCTTCCTCCGTCACAGAAGAAGATGTGCTAAAGCTGCGCGACGCCTGGTATCTAACCGGCGAGATCTCGCATAGGCTACCTGCTCCAGGGCAGGTCATTCCCACTCCTGAGCCCGGCGAGAACGTGGTGTTCGTGTCCCACTTCCTTCGGGGTTTAGGCTTCCCGACGGATCCCTTTGTGCGGGGGCTCATGTTTTATTATGGGCTTGATTTCCATGACTTGAATCCGGAGTCCATCCTCCATATCTCATCATTCATTGTCGTATGTGAGGCCTTCCTCCATGTTACCCCACACTTTGGATTGTGGCTCAAGACCTTCAAGGTGGAGCCAAAGATGATCGAGGGGCAACAAGCAGAGTGCGGAGGGGCGGTCATGAGCAAATGTGCTGATGCTCCATGGCCCGAGGGCTCTTTTCAAGAGGAGCTTGGTTTGTGGCAACGGGAGTGGAGATGTATAAACTATTCTTCGGATCACAAGAGAAGTTTCCGGACTTGACCGAGGACGCAGGACTAAGCTGCAATCGCCCGGATACTCAAGTAAGTAGACCTGTAACCGGACAAGCTGTTCATTCATTTATTTTATATATATGCCCTTTAAAGGAGTCGTTTCTTGAACATGAGTGGATAGCCAAGGCAAAGTTAATAAGGTGTCCGGCTCCCCTCCCAGAGACCATGCCGGATCCCATGCTGACCAAGATGTTGAAGGTCGCGCCTTTTGAAGAAGGCGAAGGGGGGAGCAGGGAAGCAACTGCCTCTACAAAGGAGGCTATCAAGGAAGGAGGGATTAAGAGTCCCACCTTCCGAGGAGAGAAGAGGACCGCTTCGGAAGATCCGGAGGTCAAGGCCTCAAATAGGGGAAAGGAGTCTTCGTCGGAGAGTCCGGCGCTGGGAAGTAACCTAGCCGCACTATTTCCCCAAGGGGATCAGCCCTCCAGCGAGCCGTAAGTAAAAAAGAAGGGGTCTTGTAAATAAGGAACATCCCTGTATTTATTTATGAAGATAACCGGAATTGTACCTTCTAGTTCGGACCTCAGCCCTTCTCAGCAGAGCTCGTCTTCGGGGAATCTTCTTCCGGAGATGATGGAGAGCGAAACGTCTCCACCTGTCGCACCCTCATGTGAAGCGAACGACCCGGAGGTGTCGTCACGGAGGGTTCTCCCAAGTCCGGCGGGGCCGGAAGGTCCGGCGCCAAGTGGTGTGCGGTCGGAGGAGCTGAAGGATCTGCTCGGGCGAGCGGTTATTTCAGAAGATCACCATGCTCTAATGGGAACGGTGATTGAAAGAATTGCATCCGCGGAGAGCGGATTGCATGAAGATCACCGTGCTCTAATGGGTACAGTGATTGAAATAATTGCATATACGGAGAGTGGATTGCATAAAGCCATCAGAAGCTTACTGACGGGGTTTGAGGTACGCAAAAATGATGTACCTTCTGACAGTTATGCATATAAAATGCGCCCTGTATAGATAGTAGCCCCTGAGACTCGGTATGTTGTCAAAATTGACAACATGCCGAGGATCAAATTCTCGGTTATAACATATCGCCGCTCCTAAACAGTTGGCGGGGCGTCCGGAGGCCAGCCGGACTGATGAATATGCCGAACTAAAGCGGCAACTTGACGAGCCGGATGCGGACATCGCGCTGGTCAATAAACGGTTTGACGAGTCACAAGGTATGCGAATTCTATGCGGACACCTGGTAAGAGAGCTTGATGCCCATGTCTTACTATTCGCATGCTTAATGCAGATGGTGCCGCTGCCGTGGAAGAGCTGCGGGCAGAACTCGCCCGAGCAAAAGAGCAAGCCAGAATTAGTAATGCGGCCGCTTTAAAGGCGGCCGGAGAACTAGAAGCTGAACGGGCTGCTCACTGCCGAAGCAAAGAGGAGATGGCCGATATGGCCAAAAGGTTGAAGAATACTACCGATCGCTGCGAGGTTCTTGAAAAAGAACGTCAAGCGGAACAAGAGGGCCTAGAAAAGGCCGCCGCCGAATCCAAGAATGCCCAATCGGCGCTGAGAGCTGCCAAGGAGGAGCTGAGTCAGGTCGGGGCAATTGCGGCTGGAAAACTGTTTCTGCTGTGGAGGAAATATACAGATCCAAAGTATGCTTAGTTGGATAAGCTGTGGAGTTCGGAGGATGCTTATCTGGACTTGGCGGCGAGCGCTGTGGATGCGGTTGAGCACTTCCGGGGCCAGAAGGGGCACAGAAGGGAAGAGCTATATTGGTCGCAATTCCATAGTCCGGAGCGTCCTCTGCCGCTGACCGATCGGTTGGCCGAATGGGCCGAGCTGAATCGGTTGTCCGAATTTTCAATGAAGCATGTGTTGACTCACTTGTGGCCGGGCGGACCCCAGCCGAAGAGCTATTTTGGTTTAGTGCAGCAGTTCCTTGGTGCGGTACCGCGTATCGATGCAATGAAGCGATCGGCGTGTATTGAGGGAGCGCGGATGGCTCTGGCCCGTGTCAAGACATACTGGGCAGAGATGAAGGCCACCGACATTGCATCCCAACATTCGGACAGAAGCCAAGTACCTGCCGAGCACTACTTTGAAGAAGTCCTGCCGGGCGCTAGTTTAATAGAGACGTAGTGCTCGAAGGATATTATGTTTAAATGACATGTATGATTTGTGAAAACAATGTTTCAATATAATATAAGAGCTTTTTATACTTGTGCGATCAAGTAGTAAACTACTCCCTGTGCGACCGTTTATGTATATGTATATATAACCTGAAAGATGGCAGTCCTTGGCTTCAGCCCCCACGCACATAGTGCGGGGGTGTTTGCAAAGAAAGCACTTTTTCACACTTAATCCAACGTCTTGGTCTTGTTAAGGAGGTGATAGCATAGCAAACCAGGCAATCGGACTATAATGCTTTATCACTTTCACTTAGCCATAGGAGTTCGAGAATGGGGCTACTATATAGCCCCTGGGGGCACGCACTCTCCCGAATTCGGGGTGCGTATGTGCCTGACCGAAAACCGGTCCTTCGTTAATGCGGAGGAATCCTAAACATTCCAGTGAGTCATCGAGTGGTTGACCAGTCTCGCTATATCATGACATCAGTTTTGGCTTTCATCGAGGTGCTCGCCGGCGAACCGGGCACAATCGCAGAGAGTTATCCCGGTGCCGCGTTAGCCGTGAAAACGGAACGTAAGGCAGCAAAACACAGGAGCCGGGCAACCCAACATTTGACCAAAGACATGATTCGAGCTGATGCATATAAGGCCTAATCTCGAGATGCGAATACTCCCTAAGGTATTCGGTCTTTATGAAAATGGGCAGAATAATGCCCTAAGCCCCTGGTGTCCAGGTACGCGCAAAAATTCTAGTGCGGCCAGTGCCAAAGCACCAGCCTCCTCCTTAGTTATATTAAGGAACTGGGGGGATGTATATCAACAAGAGACAGTGAAATAAGGTTTACGCAGGGTCTTAATCTGAAAAGAATCCTTGCAACGGGTCCCTACTGCACGTCCGCGCCTATGTCTCCGTTGTGCCGTATCCTGGACGGGTGTAGCACGTTGTTCATCTATAAAAGAGAGGAACTTAGTTTAAAAGAAAAAGGATCGTGCAAAAGATGTACTTAATATTAAATAAACAGAGTATGGTTCGAAGAAGTGAATAAAGTTGAGCTTTATTGTCTCTTGTTATACATGCATGCAGCCCCTCGTATGGGGGTATGCCGCTAGTAGGCGCCGGACTCGTCTAGCCGTGTCCGGGGTTTGAATGACCAATTCAGGTTCTTTGCCTAGCAGAGCCGGATAGCTGTGGGGCTGTCAAGGCAGTCTCCCATTCTTTCATGCTCGAGTAACACTTAATACTTCCTTTTAACAAAATGATGCCGCGTGGACCGGGCATTTTAAGTGTTAGAGATGCATAATGCGGTATTGCGTTAAGCGGGCGAAAGCTTCGCGTACCAATAGTGCTTGATGGCTACTTTTAAACGGGGCGATATGGAAGAGTAACCTTTCGCGACGGAAGTTGTCGGATGAACCGAACACAACTTCTAGCAGTATGGAGCCCGTACAATGGGCATATGGGCCTGGCATTACTCCTTTAAAGGAGGTGTTGCTACGGCGAATCATGGTTGGGTTTATCCCCATCCTGCGGAATGTGTCCTGATATATCAGGTTTATGTCACTGCCGCCATCCATGAGGACTCGTGTAAATCAAAATCCGTTGATTATAGGATCCAGTATCAGGGCAGTCCATCTTGTGTTCCGGAAATTTTCGGAATAGTCTTGATGATTGAAGGTGATTGGTTTTGACAACCAGTGTGCGGCGCGCCTTTTAGTGGGCGCCGCTCTATTTTTCCCTTTGATCACGTGAAGTGAGTTTACTGTTTTAACCTCCTGTGGGAAAGTTTTTTGTTTTCCGGGGCTCTGCTTGTGGTGCTCGTCGTCATCTTCACTTGGTGTGTCGAGCCCTTGTGTTCGGGCGCTCATCTGCGGACTGTTTGAAGACCCAACAATTTCTGTGGGTATGGTTAGCAGGCCTCCCAGGAGTACTATGGATTTGACATATCTTGTCCAAGATTTTGTTGAAGTTGGATAGCTAATCGCTATCGTCCTTGAGGGGCAGTTTTTTGTTGTTCTGTCGCGAGCTTTTGAATCCGGCGTTGACTGCCGTGCTCTTTGGACTGTTCCTTTTAATCCGGCGCTGGTCCTTGTTGTGTCGTGGTTTCCCATTTCCATCCCTGATTTCGGATGTACTTGGGTCGCTGGTGTTGCATCTTGCTAGCCAGCTATCCTCTCCCGCACAAAAGCGGGTCATGAGGCTTGTTAATGCGGCCATTGTTCTTGGCTTTTCTTGGCCGAGGTGTCTGGCGAGCCATTCGTCTCGGACGTTGTGTTTGAAAGCTGCTAAGGCTTCGCATCCGGACGATCGACTATTTGGTTCTTTTAGTAAGGAACCTGTTCTAGAATTTCGGCTGACTCTCCGGCTGTTGAGTTATGTGACTTAGATCGTCTGCATCCGGAGGGCGGACATAAGTCCCCTGAAAATTTGCCCGAAATGCATCCTCGAGGTCTTCCCAGCTTCCAATGGTATTTTCGGAGAGGCTCTTAAGCCAATGCCGAGCTGGCCCTTTGAGTTTAAGGGGTAAGTATTTTATGGCGTGGAGATCATCTCCTCTAGCCATGTGTATGTGGAGGATGTAATCCTCAATCCAGACTCCGGGGTCTGTTGTTCCGTCGTATGCCTCTATGTTTACGGGTTTGAATCCCGCTGGAAATTCATGATCCAGCACCTCATCGGTGAAACATAGGGGGTGTGCGGCGCCCCTATATTTGGGTGTGCCGTGATCTTCGGAATTTTGGTGTATTGCATTGCTTTGACGAGCATGCTTTCTTGGCCCATAGATGGACCTAACTGGGCCATCCTTTTGATGTGAATCCTTATGCGGATCGCATATTGGCTTGTGTGCGGCACCCTTCGCCGCTCTCTTTTTGCCGTGAGGTCGTCCATCCGACCGGGTGGCTTTCTTGCTTTTAATTGTGGGGGCTCTAAGGCCTCCTTGTCAATTCGGTAGCTTTCTTTTGGGTAGCTCTTTGTTCGGCGATCGCCGCCAGACTTGTTCAAGGGTGCTGAATACTTTGCTCCATCTGATCCTGAGTGCATCTTCCGCTATTTTGAGCTTCCGCTTCTGCTTTTTCAGGCTACGCCGCAGTGGCGACGAGCCTTTTCTGGAGGTCGTTTTGCTCCAATAGTTTGTCCGGCGTCAGATCGTCTGGACTGTTGTCTTCGCCAGGGACAGATTGTTTATCCAAGTTGTCTTGTTCGGACGATTGCTCAATAGCTTGTTCGTTGTCCACCGGTTCGCCCTGCTTTATGGCTGGGTCTTTGTTGAGGCGGGACTTTGTTCGGCGTTTACGTTGCCATTTTGACTGCTGCCGAGGGATTTATCCTTCGTGAGGCCCCGTTGTTCCTCGTCTTCATTTCCTTTAGGTGTATCCACCATGTATACATCATGGGATGAGGTTGTCCAGCATCCTACAGGTGCTGGTTCATTGTTGTCTCCTACATCGTCGTCCATACCGTCGATGTCTTCGGAGTCGAAATCGAGCACGTCGTGTAAGCTTCCGATAGTGGCTACGAAGTGGGTGGCGGGTGGGCGTTGAATTTGTTCGTCGTCCGCATCCCAACCTTCCTGTCCGTAGTCCGGCCAGGGCTCTCCGGATAAAGAGAGAGACTTTAGTGAATTCAGGATGTCGCCAAAGGGCGAGTGCTGAAAGATGTCTGCGGCCGTGAACTCCATAACAGCGCCCAATCGGATTCGATTGGCAAGGGTATGAGGGTTCGGAGTCCGAGAGGAGTCCGCACCCGGAGTTGAGGTCTTCGCAGCGACAGGGATGGAGTTTGGCTCGATCGTCGTAGAGATTGTAGCCCCGAGGCGGTGTCCAACCACTCGCCCTCGATCGGGAATCTGGTTCGGATTAAGGGTCGGAGCGGATTTGGTGCGGCCTCGTGGCATCGCTCGATCGCAGAGCTAGATCATGCCCATCGAGACAAGGCGGCGCGTGGCTGCGGCTCGAATCCGTCAAGATCAAGTCTCCGCGGATATCGGCCGATAGTTTAAACTTCCAAATCTGACCTGATGGCGAGGCGTAGCTTCGATCTGCTCCGGATGGCCAAGCAAATTGCCCGCATGCAAAGCCGCCGAATACGAAGATCTGTCCGGGGAGGAAAGTCTCACCCTGGACCGCGTCGTTGTTGATGATCGAAAGAGCCATCGGGCCTATCAGTGACGACACAGAGGAACTCTCAATGAAATCACCAATGTCGGTGTCCAAACCGGCGGATCTCGGGTAGGGGGTCCCGAACTGTGCGTCTAGGCGGATGGTAACAGGAGACAAGGGACACGATGTTTTTACCCAGGTTCGGGCCCTCTCGATGGAGGTAATACCCTACTCCTGCTTGATTAATATAGATGATATGGGTAGTACAAGAGTAGATCTACCACGAGATCAAGGAGGCTAAACCCTAGGAGCTAGCCTATGGTATGATTGTTGTTCGTCCTACGGACTAAAACCCTCCGGTTTATATAGACACCGGATAGGTTAGGGTTACACAGTAGTCGGTTACAATGGTAGGAGATCTACATATCCAGACGCCAAGCTTGCCTTCCACGCCAAGGAAAGTCCCATCCGGACACGGACGAAGTCTTCAATCTTGTATCTTCATAGTCTTGGAGTCCGGCCGTGACGATAGTCCGGCTATCCGGACACCCCCTAGTCCGGGACTCCCTCAGTCATGAAGACCAAAAGGACTGCAGGAAGACAACCAATGTCTAAGGCCGAACATCAACTCAACTACACGAAAATCCTGATCCCAAAGAGCCGATTCTTTGAGAGCAAGAAGAGGAAGGAAAGGGTCAAGATGACCATGGCCAAAGTTATTGGGAAGCCTTCCATGATGTAAGAGGAAGAGCCTGCTGCACCAGCACCAAAGGCACCAAAGCTTATGGGTGATGCTATTAAATCAGGGGCTGCCACATCTAAGCCCAAGGAAGCACCCAAAGCTGCCCCCAAGGCCAAGTCTGCACCAAAGAGGAATACTAGGATTATTCCAGCTGCTGAGAAGAACAAGGCCCCAGTGCCTGAGGATGCTGATGAGGAAGATGAAGAAGGACAGGTTCTGAGGAAGCTCAAGCCAAAGATACCAGACCACAATGATGCCCATCCTGTGGCTGAGAACATGAGAATCAGGAAAGACTCAGGGCTGAGGAAATGGAGGATGGAAGATCCATATGCATCAAGGAGAAGAACTGCTATTGATTACAAGTTCCACACAAAGGAACAGCAGGACTTTTATGAGACCATTCTGTTGGACAAGAAGCCCATTGTCTGTGACATGAGGTGGGTTGACTGGAACTTCATCAAGGAGAATGAAGAGCACTATCCTGGAGTGTAGGACAGCTTCGTGAGTTGTGGAGTTGAAGATTTTGTTGGGCAGAAGCTCACAAATTGGAATGATGAGCTTATCATGCAGTTTTACTCCACAGCACATTTCTACCCAGATGGGAAATTTGTTTGGATGTCTGAAGGTACAAGGTACCAGTCAACAGCTAAAGAATGGGCAAGTCTGATAAATGCCCCAGAGGAGAATGAGGATGACCTAGACATCTATGCAAAGAAGAAAAAGGATCACAATTCAATGGCTCACATGTACAAGGAAATTCCAAACAAGGCATTAGCAACTCACAAGTTTGGATCAGTTCACTATCTACTGTCAGGGTTGCCAACTATAAATTGGATTCTGAGGCACACTTTGTTGCCCAAGTCTAGTGACCATAACATGATCAGAGGGCATGCCATCAACATGTTGCATGTGTTTGATGTGCCACAGAAGTTTAAAGTCATGAGCCTGATGATTGAAACTATCAAGAGGACTACAACAGATCAGAAGAGGAGCTGTGGATATGCACGTCAGATTCAAGAACTGATAAACTCAAAGATGGGCACAGGAAAATATCAGTTGGATAAGGAACACTTTCCACTTTATCCAGACTTTGAGGACAATGAGGTCGTCATGAATGAAGATGATCCACAATCAGTTCAAGCTCAGGAGAAGAAGGAGAAGGCAAAGAGGGAGAAGGCTGCCAAGATGCCAACTCAAGAGGAGGCATCTGAATACTTCTTGAAGAACAAGCAGGAGCAGCTTGGTTACTTGATAGCATCAACCTTGAGGATTGAGAAGGGATTTGCCACCCTTACTCAAAATCAGGAGAGCTTGGAGAGAATCATAGAACAAAAGTTCTATAACTTATATGTGAAAGTAACTGAGATTCAGACTGCAGTGGAGGAGCTACAAGAGGACATGCAGGAGAGGAAGGGCAAGACAACAACAAATGTGTTTGCCAGAGTGCCTAGAGCCCAGAGGTCATCAGCTGTGCCAGTTTCTGACACAAGAGCAACTTCGTCTGCACCAGCTACAGCCTCAGTGCCACCAGCTCCAGCACCTACATCATCTCCAGCTCCATCTACATCAACTGAAGTCTTCGTCCAAGTAGCCATATCTACACCACCACCTGAAGATCAAGCCTGAGAGTCGATCTAGCACTATGCATTTTCTATGAACTTTTTGGTAACTTGTTGCCAAAGGGGGAGAAAAATGTATAGATCATAGGCTTCGAGAGAGAGAGTATTGCTTTTGTTCTCTCTTGCTTTATTAGGTGGTTTTTCAAACTTTATTTGCTTTTGGTTGAGATACTATGTTTGTGAGACATTGATGATCATGTGTTTGATCATAAGCTACACTTATGCATGTTTGATGATATTATCCTATCTATCTTATGTGATCACTCACTATGCTTGGTGATGAGTGCATGTATTCATTGTTTATTATTTTGAGCGCTCCACCAAGATGTATGTGACATGGAAGAGTAACCCATGAGCCTAATTCATTGTGCATTTGCAGTCCAAAGCAAATCTAAAACTATGCACAAATTTAGGGGGAGCTCTTGCTTATCACATACTTCTCAAAGCGACGATGTTATTTAAATCTTATTATCATTGTCGAAGCTTTGATCTATATGTTGTCATCAATTACCAAAAAGGGGGAGATTGAAAGTGCAACTATCCCTAGGTGATTTTGGTAATTCATAACAACATATAGCTCATTGAGCTAATGCTATTCCAAGACTATTATTTCAGGAAAGCTCAATGAATGGCATGGCATGGATGATGAAAGTGGATCCCTAAAAATACTACAGACAAAGGATTGGCTCAAGCTCAAAAGTTCAAGACTCTTCATTTTACATTTTAGTGATCCAAGATCACATTGAGTCTATAGGAAAAGCCAATACTATCAAGAAGGGATGAGGTGTTGCTTAATGAGCCTTTTGCTTCATGTGCTTAGTGATATGCTCCAAAACCCTCAACTACTTTCCCACATCCACAAATGACCTAAACCTAAAGCCAAAATCGGTCACACCAATTCTTTCTATCCAGCACCACCTATTCCAAAAGCCATAGCCACTGCCACAAACCCTAAGCAAATCGGTCTTACCGATAGGGATCTCGGTCTCACCGAGATGGGGTTGCAATCTCTGCTTCCCTTCATAACGCGTTTGGTCCAACGAAGTGAGCGATCGGTCCCACCGAGATTGCAATGTAAACTCTCTGTTTCCTTTTTGTAACATTTTGGTCTCACCGAAAAGAGCAAATCGGTCCCACCGAGTTTACCTGACCAACTCTCTGGTTAGCTAATTACCAAAATCGGTCTCACCGAGTTTGTGTTATCGGTGTCACCGAGATTACGTTATGCCCTAACCCTAACCAGGTCGGTCTCACCGAGATGCATGTCAGTCCCACCGAAAATCACTAACGATCACTAGGTTTACTAAATCGGCCCGACCGAGTTTAACTATTCGGTCCCACCGAGTCTGGTAAATTGTGTGTAACGGTTAGATTTTGTGTGGAGGCTATATATACCCCTCCACCTCCTCTTCATTCGTGGAGAGAGCCATCAGACTAAACCTACACTTCCAACTTACAATTTCTGTGAGAGAACCACCTACTCATGTGTTGAGGCCAAGATATTCCATTCCTATCATATGAATCTTGATCTCTAGCCTTCGCAAGTTGCTTTCCACTCAAACCTTCTTTCCACCAGATCCAAATCCTATGAGAGAGAGTTGAGTGTTGGGGAGACTATCATTTGAAGCACAAGAGAAAGGAGTTCATCATCAACACACCGTTTGTTGGTTCTTGGAGAGTGGTGTCTCCTAGATTGGCTAGGTGTCACTTGGGAGCCTCCGACAAGATTGTGGAGTTGAACCAAGGAGTTTGTAAGGGCAAGGAGATCGCCTACTTCGTGAAGATCTACCGCTAGTGAGGAAAGTCCTTCGTGGGCGACAGCCATGGTGGGATAGACAAGGTTGCTACTTCGTGGACCCTTCGTGGGTGGAGCCCTCCGTGGACTCCGCAACCGTTACCCTTCGTGGGTTGAAGCCTCCATCAACGTGGAGGTACGATAGCACCACCTATCGGAACCACGCCAAAAAAATCCGTGTCTCCAATTGCGTTTGAATCCTCTAAACCCTTCCCCTTACTTTCTTGCAAGTTGCATGCTTTAATTTCCGCTGCCAATATACTCTGTGCATGCTTGCTTGAATTGTGTGATGATTGCTTGACTTGTCCTAAAATAGCTAAAATCTGCCAAACTATAAAATTGGGAAAAGGTTAAGTTTTTAATTGGTCAAGTAGTCTAATCACCCCCCCCCCCCTCTAGACATACTTCAAGGTCCTACAATGGGCTTTATTTTATACTTTTATATTATTTTTGGGACTAACCTATTAACCGGAGGCCTAGCCCAAATTGTTGTTTTCTTGCCTATTTCAGTGTTTCGAAGAAAAGGAATATCAAACGGAGTCCAAATGTAATGAAACCTTCAGGAGAGTTATTTTTGGAACGGAAGCAATCCAGGAGACTTGGAGTAGACGTCAGGGAAGCTTCGAGGTGGCCACAAGGTGGGGGCGCTGCCCCCCACCCTCGTGGCTCCCCTGACCGACTTATTTCGCCTATATATGTCCATATACCCGAAAAACATCGAGGAACAGAATAGATCGGGAGTTCCGCCGCCGCAAGCCTCTCAGATCCACCAAAACCAATCTAGACCTGTTCGGCACCCTGCGGGGGGGATCCTCACCGTGGCCATCTCCATCATCCCGGTGCTCTCCATGACGAGGAGGAGTAGTTCACCCTCAGGGCTGAGGGTATGTACCAGTAGCTATGTGTTTGATCTCTCTCTCTCTCTCTCTTGTGTTCTTGAGATGGTACGATCTTGATGTATCGCGAGCTTTGCTATTATAGTTGGATCTTATGATGTTTCTCCCCCTCTACTCTCTTGTAATGGATTGAGTTTTCCTTTTGAAGTTATCTTATCGGATTGAGTCTTTAAGGATTTCAGAACACTTTATGTATGTCTTGCATGTGCTTATCTGTGGTGACAATGGGATATCACGTGATCTACTTGATGTATGTTTTGGTGATCAACTTGCGGGTTCCGCTTGTGAACTTATGCATAGGGGTTGGCACACGTTTTCGTCTTGACTCTCCGGTAGAAACTTTGGGGCACTCTTTGAAGTTCTTTGTGTTGGTTGAATAGATGAATCTGAGATTGTGTGATGCATATCGTATAATCATACCCACGGATACTTGAGGTGACATTGGAGTATCTAGGTGACATTAGGGTTTTGGTTGATTTGTGTATTAAGGTGTTATTCTAGTACAAACTCTATGATAGATCGGAAAGAATAGCTTCGTGTTATTTTACTACGGACTCTTGGATAGATCAATCAGAAAGAATAGCTTTGAGGTGGTTTCGTACCCTACAATAATCTCTTCGTTTGTTCACCGCTATTAGTGACTTCGGAGTGACTCTTTGTTGCATGTTGAGGGATAATTATATGATCCAATTATGTTATTATTGTTGAGAGAACCTGCACTAGTGAAAGTATGAACCTTAGGCCTTGCTTCCTACCATTGCAATACCGTTTGTGCTCACTTTTATCAATAGTTACCTTGCTGTTTTTATATTTTCAGATTACAAAAACCTATATCTACCATCCATATTGCACTTGTATCACTATCTCTTCGCCAAACTAGTGCACCTATACAATCTACCATTGTATTGGCTGTGTTGGGGACACAAGAGACTCTTTGTTATTTGGTTGCAGGGTTGTTTGAGAGAGACCGTCTTCATCCTACGCCTCCCATGGATTGATAAACCTTAGGTCATCCACTTGAGGGAAATTTGCTACTGT
This sequence comes from Aegilops longissima, assembly GCA_021605205.1. Taxonomy (NCBI): domain Eukaryota; kingdom Viridiplantae; phylum Streptophyta; class Magnoliopsida; order Poales; family Poaceae; genus Aegilops; species Aegilops longissima. The sequence continues at coordinate 52,264,741 of CM038681.1, read as the reverse complement.
AACATCCCAAATTTCCTATTTGGAATGTTTTACAATTATAGCTAAGCATCCTATGCATCCTCTTTGAATTTGAATGCCATTTGAAGTTTCAGAGAATTTTTGAGTTTTGAATTTGGATTCAAACTTTGGCAAGTGGGAAACATTTCAAAAACTAAGCCTGATAAATACTTGATCAAAAGTATGAGAGGAGTAAACATGACACTCCAAAATATCGAGGAAAACATTGCCAAAAGATTTGGATTCAAATCTGAATTTTATTTGAATTTGAAAAAAATGGATTTTTATAAAGTTTGGATTTTGCCTTTGGAAAAATGTTCAAATGAAAGGGAATATTCCCCTGATCATTTTGGTATATATATACCCTATATAAAATATTTATATTTTAAAAGTTATACTCTGTTTTGTTTTATTTTAAAAAAATAAATTCAAAAAAGGAAAAACCCACCCCAGGCGCCAGCTAGGCCCCCTGGCCCAGCCAGCACCGCAGCCCCACCAGCCTGGCCCGGCCAGCGGCCCACCTGGCCAGCCCAGCGCCGACCGAGCCGGCCTCACTCGCCCCCTCGCCCGAACTCACTCCGCATCGGTCGCCCGCTCGCTCCCCACCCTCTCTCTCACACACTGACCGCGGGACCCACCCCCTTCGTCTACCCCTCGCCCACGCCACGCCGTCGCCGCCGCAGATCGCCGGATCCCGAAGGATCCGGGATACCGATCCGTCCCCGATCCCCCCCCCCCCCCGTTGCAGGCCGAGGCCCCAGCCTATAAAAGCCGACGCCCCGCACCCCATTCCCCCCCCCCTATCCTCGCCGGACCCCTCTCCTCTCGCCGAGCACGCTGGAGTCCAAGCTCCCCGCCGCCATACTCATCGCCGTCGCCGCCCTAGCCACCCCGACCTCCCCGACCCCTCCAAGCTTCCCGAGCTCAACTTTGCCCGGCTACTCCCCGACCTCCCGGACGCTCAAGCCCTCACCTGACTCTCGCCGCCGCCGCCATCGCCGAACTCCGGTTAGTCGCCGAATCATCCCCGTCCGATCTCTAACCACCGGCTAGGATTAGACCCCGAAGGGGTATATTTTTTTTTAGAAAACCGGCCCGGTTCGTTACGGTTCATTTAGTTAGGTTTATTTTTATTAGCCCGGCCCGTTTTAGTTTAAACCCTAGGGCCCTTTAGGCTATATTACGCTCGAGGGTACGATTTAGGCCCATTAGGCCTTTTTCTTTTATTTTTGTTTTTCTGTTTTAATGAATAGTTTCATTTTGAAAAATTCATATCTTTTATTCAGTTTAATATTTTAGGTAATTCTTTTTTTAGTTTGCAAATTTTCTGTAGTTTCTGTAGAATATATATTTAGCTATGTTAAAATTAATTAAAATGCTTTAATTTAGTTTTAGTCAGAATAGTAAATCTGCTATAACTTGAGTTAGAAAAATTATTTTGGATGATTCTTTTGTCCCAACTTTATTTTGACATTGCCAAACCATAGGAATTAATTTGGGTATTTTAGGATTAATAAATAAATAGTTTTAAGCAGAATCTTATTAATCCCAATTAATTAACTAGCTACTGTTTTCCTATTAATTTAATTAGTAAATAAATTTATTTTAACATGTGATTGATTATTCTAGGTAATTTCTGTCACTTTATAGGATGAACTTTTATTTATAATTAATAAAAGTTTTATTTTATTTTTCTTAATAGAAATTTGATTAGGCCTAATAGGAGTTTTATAATAGCTTTTAAATTAATTCTTTTTGCTCCTAGTTGCTTAGTGTTTTCTTTTTTGTTAAGTTAACCTAAAACCTTGATTAGGTTATGTTAGAAAAATTTTATTATATAAAACTACTTTTAGTTATTGTTTGAAGTAGGAAAAACTTTGAGTGGGTTTTTCTTTGAGTTTCCTCTGGATTTTGATTTGGTTGTTTTGGTGTGTTATGTTACTTTTGTTATGCTATTGTGTTATGTGATCCTATTGCTATATGCTTATTGTGATTTGTTTGTCTCGGTAGAGTTTCCGGAGTGCGAAGCTTGCTACTACGAGTCCTTAGCTCACGAAGATCGTCAAGAAGGCAAGTTTTGATCATGTTATTTCTATACCTATGTTTTTGTGCATTAGAATTGTCACCACCCCACCATGCATGCAGTAGTTGAAATTTTGAAGTTATTAATCTTGAGTAGTATCATGTGGTAGGATGAACCAATCCCTTGTTACCATGACCCCGGACTAAGTAGTTTACTTTGCTATGCTCGAGACGGTTTTGGGTTGAGTGAAATTCATAAGCAAGATGTGAGAGTCAATGATGATGACAACCCCATGAACTACAATGATCAAGATGGACTTGAAATTCACTACTGGGTGGAGGGCGGTTGTGGGCACCTGGAGAACCCAGTGGTTGGCCGGGATGCATGGAGAAGTGCCATGACATCTTGCGGAAAGCTTCACCCAGCCACGAAGAGAAGGATGGATGCCCCATGACGGAAGCTTACATGCAGCCGCAAGCCATTATGGGCTCTGGCTGGGTTAACCCTAGTAGTGACGCTGGCTGGACGGTACTACGAGATGTAGAAGAACGGTAGGATTGGATGGGTACCGCAGTAGCAGAAGAACTCTTTGAAGACCCTGTTTCATTCGTCCGCCTTCAAACACCATGAAGTGCTAAGACTTTAAAGGAGGGAATGATTCTTATGGGAAAGTCGCAAACCTCTGCAGAGTTTAAAGATCTAATCGATTAGCCGTGTCCCGATTACGGACAATTTGAGCCTCCGAACTTGGAAGTATTCGGATATCTCAACACTAAAACTAATGAATTAATTTGAGGGTTTATGACTTAATAATTTGGGAATGAGATTTTGGTTGGCGGAACCATCTCAATAACTACCAACAATTTGTAGTAATTTGCAAGCAAGTCCTTTGTAGTAGGATAAAATTGGCTTTTCGCAAAATGATGAAACTTAGAGCCCCACAGCCAAAATGCATATAGTGTTAGTAACTTTATTATTGTTATTCTTCATGACTTGCCAGCTTATTCAAAAGCTGACCTACATGGCTGCAACGCCTTATGTTGCGAGAGGTATATTCGATCAGAGTGAGGCTACGCCCGCGTTCTGGCGATTGCCCTTTGGAGTCGGATGGACTCGCTTTACTTCTACGCTTCCGTAGCATTAGTAGTTTATTTCTCATGAGTTGGCCTTGAGCCGAATTTATTCCCTTGTAATAAAGACTCTATATGAGAATCGTGTAATAAAATTCAGGTGTGATTGAACTTTGATTACTTTATCGATGTACTGTGAGTACCAGCATGATCTTGGGATGGTACGGACACAGAGACTTGACCGATTTTGGGTCAGGTCGCTACAGAGATGGTATCAGAGTACACGCTGACCGTAGGATCGTAACCCCTAGGATCGGAAAGCCATAAGCGAGACCATTTACTTTAAATCCTTTTCATTCCGTAATTCTCCCTGCTCAATTCGACTCTTCTCCTATTTTCAACATTCCAGATGGCGTCGAGTTCACCCCGGTTTGCTACGGAGTTTTGCCACCCGATGAGACGATGCCCTTCGGCAGGAAGCTGGTCCAGATGGTGAAGAAGCTGAAGATTGCTCTGCCCTCGATCACCGGAAAGCCCACTAATGCACTTCTGACGGATACCCGCTACAGGATTGAGGTGCATATCCCAGGGAGAACCTTCGGAGGACACACGGAGCCTATTGACTTTGAGTTCACCGAGTTCAACTGGATCATCGGAAGGGACGTGGCGATCTATCGAGCACTTGGACATCTCCGAGAGGAGTACAGGGCCGAGCTCGATCACTCAGACCTCGCCATGGTTTCTCACAGGGCAAGGAATGGAGATATCATCCGTACCGTCGAGGACGATTCCACTCTCTCCTACATCCAGGACTTGGAGTGTCTTCTCAGGAAACGGGAGATTCAGACTCGCCGTAACTCCAAGACACACCGGAGGCTTTTGTTCCGTGAACTGGAACTGGAGGAGAAGGCACGCACAGACTTCCTTGGCCATGAGGAAGAAATCACGGACTTCATGGAGACAGTCGACGACCTGAAGATGAAGCTTGCCGCCATAGAGGAAAGGATGGACTTGGGAGAGGACCTTTATCCAAGTGGAGACAATGGACCTCTCGTAAGCAATGATCAGGATTTTGAAGGGAGTTCCACTGGAGAAAGCCACAAGAGGAAGCGCAAGGATTATTGATGAAGACTTCTTAGTCGACCACCATGTTATTTTACTTTTTCGTCGATCAGTTAGGCCGATATTTTCGATTAGTCATGAGCTTTTGTAATCGAGTTTTGAACCATGTTTGAGTGGAATGAATAAATGATTGGTGTGTTTATGTTTGTGCATTCATATGGGTAGTGTTATTTCTCATTAGACCATTGTTCTATTCTAATTTCTCATCCACTCCAAAACACCAGATGCCTCCGAGACGTGACACTGGTTTTCCGCCGGAGCTCACCCAGCTGCTCCAGCAGCAGAATGCCCTTATGCAGCTTCTCATCCAGAATCAGAACAACAACACCAACAATCCACCGCCACCACCCCCTGTGGACAACTTGACTCGATTCCTGAGGCTGAATCCGCCAGTGTTCTCTAGTAGCACTGAGCCGATTGTGGCTGATGATTGGCTCCGCAAAGTCGGAAGAGAGCTAATCACTGTTGGATGCACTGATGCAGAGAAGGTGCGCTTTGCCGCGCATCAACTTGAGGGACCTGCAGCTTCTTGGTGGGAGAACTACACGCCACTTATCCCATTGGTGCCATCACCAGGATCAGTTCCGAAGGCCTTCCGCACCGCTCATGTCTCAGGTGGAGCCATGAGTCTAAAGAAGCGTGAGTTCCGCAACTTACGCCAGGGAACCGTCTCGTGGCACAAGACGTGGATGAATTCAGCAAGCTCGCTCGCTATGCCCCAGATGATGTGGCCACAGATGCCGCAAAGCAGGAGAAGTTCCTTGAGGGACTCAATGATGAACTGGGCATGCAGCTTATGGTGGCTACCTTCGCCAACTACCAGGGGCTGGTAGACAAGGCCATCATACTTGAAGGCAAGCAGCAGCAGATCGAAAGCCGCAAGCGGAAGTACAGCCAGGGGAAGCACAACTCGGGAGCTCAGCAGAAGCCCCGTTATGCACCATACTCAGGAGGGCACACCCATCATAACCATGGAGGTCATAACCATGGAGGAAATGGGAACAACCGCAGCCAGGACAACAAGTCAGGCCATGGCAATGGCAATGGTAATGGTAATGGCAATCAGCATCGTTCTGCCCCGGCTCCGAAGGATCTGAGCCACATCACCTGCTTCAAGTGCCAGAAGACAGGGCACTATGCCACCGACTGCCCGGAGGCCAAGCAGAGGAATGGAAACGGCAATGGAGGCTCAGCGAAGAAGCCCAATCCGTTCCCTCGTGCTCAGGTGAACCACATTGACGTGGAGGACGTCTATGATCAGCCGATAATCGTGGTTGGTAAGTTTTATTGAATTCACGCTCAGTTTTGGTTCTCTTTGATTCGGTGCAACGATTCATTCATATCAAGGGTAGTTGTGGAAAAGTACGGGTTACCCACTAAAACCCTTAGAAGCCCCCTTCGCCGGGATTCGCAGGAGGAGAAATGATGGCGAGCTTAGGCTGTCATGCAACCCTCAACATCGGGAACCATAAATTTCCGCAGACCTCATAGTGTTGGAAACCTGGACCTTGGATGTAATCCTAGGCATGGATTGGTTGACAAAGTTGAAGGAACATAGATCGTGCTCAGAAGTCTATTCTGCTCACCACCCCGGAGCAGAAGAAGATCAAGTATGTAGCCAGGCACAGCCAGATGAAGAATCAGATACATTCCCTCACGGGAGTTGTTCAGGAGGAAGTGCCAGTAGTGCAAGATTTTCCCGATGTGTTTCCGGAAGAATTACCAGGAATGCCACCGGACAGGGACATTGAGTTTCTGATTGAGTTATTGCCCGGCACAGCCCCAATATCCAAGAGACCTTATCGGATGCCACCGAATGAGTTGAAAGAGATCAAGGATCAAATTAATGAGTTATTGGAGAAAGGATATATTCGGCCAAGCTCATCACCTTGGGGAGCCCCAGTTCTTTTGGTAGAGAAGAAGGATGGAAGCTTGAGGATGGTTGTGGATTATCGTGCGTTGAACGAAGTAACCATCAAGAACAAGTACCCTCTGCCGATGATTAACGACTTGTTTGATCAGTTAGTTGGAGCCAAGGTATTCTCTAAGATCGATCTTCGATCAGGGTATCATCAGTTGAAGATCCGTGAAAAGGATATACCCAAAACAGCATGCACTACCATGTATGGTTTATATGAGTATACCGTCATGTCATTTGGATTGACTAATGCTCCCGCATACTTCATGAATTTGATGAACAAGGTATTTATGGAATATCTGGATAAGTTTGTCGTGGTGTTCATCGATGATATATTGATTTTCCAAGAGCGAGGAAGAGCATAAGGAACATTTGCGCCTAGTTCGAGAAACTTCGAGAACATCAGTTGTATGCCAAGTTCAGCAGATGTGAATTTTGGCTGAAGGAAGTTGGATTCCTCGGACATGTTATTTCAGGAGAAGGAATAGCAGTTGATCCCGCCAAGGTTGAATCAGTCACCGGTTGGCAGTCACCCACCTCAGTCAAGGAGATCCGCAGTTTTCTCGGACTCGCAGGATATTATCGGAGGTTCATTGAGAACTTCTCGAAGATTGCCAAGCCCATGACTGAACTGTTGAAGAAGGAAGCCAAGTATGTTTGGACCAAGGAATGTGAAGCCAGTTTTCAGGAATTGAAGAAACGGTTGGTTACAGCCCCAGTGTTGATTTTGCCAGACATACACAATGAATACCAGGTCTATTGTGACGCTTCTCGTCAAGGACTCGGAGGAGTATTGATGCAGGAAGGAAAATTTGTAGCTTATGCCTCCAGACAGCTACGACCTCATGAGATGAATTATGCCACACATGATTTGGAGTTAGCAGCCGTAGTGCATGCACTCAAGACCTGGGGACATTTCCTCATCGGAAATCGTTGTGATGTCTACACAGATCACAAGAGCCTGAAGTATATTTTCACGCAGAAGGAATTGAACCTCAGGCAGAGGAGATGGCTAGAGTTGATAAAGGACTATGACATGAGATTGCATTACCACCCCGGTAAGGCTAATGTTGTAGCAGATGCTTTGAGCCGTAAGAGTTATGTGAATACTCTTACAGCAGGAGGATTACCCCAGGAGTTAGTCGATGACCTCAGAGATCTCCGACTGGAGATAGTTCCGAAAGGATATGTTGCAACTCTGGAAGTTCAGTCCACTTTGACCGAAAGGATTCGTGAAGCCCAGAAGTCGGACAAGGAAATTGATGAGATTAAGCAAAAGATGGATGAAGGAAAAGCTAAAGGATTCCGTAAGGATGAACACGGAACTATATGGTTTGAGGATCGTATTTATGTGCCGAATGATCCCGAACTCAGGAAGCTAATCCTTCAGGAGGCTCATGATTCACCGTACTCGATTCACCCCGGCAACACCAAGATGTACCTGGATTTGAAGGAAAGTTTCTGGTGGACTGGTATGAAGAAGGATATTGCCGAGTACGTAGCCGTATGCGATGTTTGTCAACGTGTAAAGGCAGAACATCAGAAGCCAGCAGGGTTACTTCAACCTTTGCCGATTCCCGATTGGAAATGGGAGAAACTTGGAATGGATTTCATCACGGGATTACCCAGACCCGCTCAGGTTATGATTCTATCCGGTAGTGGTTGATCGTTTGACCAAGGTAGCTCACTTCATTCCGTGAAGACTACCTATACCAGTGCTAAGTTGGCCAAGATATACATGACCAGGATCGTATGTCCGCATGGAGTTCCGAGGAAAATCGTGTCGATAGAGGAACGCAGTTTACCTCTAAGTTTTGGAAGCGGTTGCATGAAACTTTGGGTACGAGGCTGGAATTCAAGACAGCTTTTCATCCATGACATGATGGACAAACCGAGAGAGTCAACCAGATTCGGAGGACATGTTGAGAGCTTGTGTGCTAGACTATGGGTCTAGCTGGGATGATAATTTGCCCACGCAGAGTTCTCATACAACAAAGTTATCAGTCCAGTTTGAAGATGGCCCCTTTCGAAGCTCTATATGGAAGGAGGTGCAGAACACCATTGCTGTGGGATAGTGTTGGAGATCGATCACTTTTCGGTTCCGATCTTATCAAGGATTCCGAAGAGAAAGTCAAGCTGATTCGAGACAGGCTCAAGATAGCACAGTCGAGACAGAAGAGTTATGCCGACAGTAAGCGCAAGGAGGTAACTTACGAAGTCGGAGACCGAGCATATCTTCGTGTGTCTCCACTTCGTGGAATCAAGAGGTTTGGTGTCAAGGGAAAGTTAGCACCCCGATTCATTGGCCCCTACAAAATCCTCGAACGTCGTGGAGAGGTTGCTTACAAGTTGGAATTGCCGGAAGGATTGTCCGGGGTTCATGATGTCTTCCATGTTTCTCAGCTGAAGAAGTGTCATGCCGACATGGCCGATGTTCCGTTGAGAGACACAGTGCCCCTAGAGGCCATACAGCTTGACAGTGATCTGACCTACAAGGAGAAACCCGTCAGAATTCTCGAGACTGCAAGCAGAGTCACCCGCAGCAAGGTCATCAAATTTTGCAAGGTACTGTGGAGTCACCACACCGAGGAAGAAGCCACCTGGGAGCGCGAAGAAGACCTTCTTCGAGACCACCCGCACCTATTTGCTAGCCAACCCAATCTCGAGGGCTAGATTCATCTTAAAATGGTAGGTTTGTAACATCCCAAATTTCCTATTTGGAATGTTTTACAATTATAGCTAAGCATCCTATGCATCCTGTTTGAATTTGAATGCCATTTGAAGTTTCAGAGAATTTTTGAGTTTTGAATTTGGATTCAAACTTTGGCAAGTGGGAAACATTTCAAAAACTAAGCCTGATAAATACTTGATCAAAAGTATGAGAGGAGTAAACATGACACTCCAAAAATATCAGAGGAAAACATTGCCAAAAGATTTGGATTCAAATCTGAATTTTTATTTGAATTTGAAAAAAATGGATTTTTATAAAGTTTGGATTTTGCCTTTGGAAAAATGTTCAAATGAAAGGAATATTCCCTGATCATTTTGGTATATATATACCCTATATAAAATATTTATATTTTAAAAGTTATACTCTGTTTTGTTTTATTTTAAAAAATAAATTCAAAAAAGGAAAAATCCCACCCCAGCGCCAGCTTAGGCCCCCTGCCCAGCCAAGCAGCCAAGCCCACCAGCACTGGCCGGCCGGTGCCCACTGACCAGCCCAGCGCCGACCGAGCCGGCCTCACTCGCCCCTCGCCCGAACTCACTCCGCGCCGGCCGCCCGCCGCGCCCCCCCCTCTCTCTCTCACCGATCATGGGACCCACCCCTTCGTCTACCCCGCCCACGCCATGCCGTCACCGCTTGCAGATCGCGGATCCCGATCCGTCCCAGTCGCCTCACAGGTGCCGAGGCCCCACCTATAAAAGCCGACGCCTGCACCCCATTCCCCCCTAGCCTCGCGGACCCCTCTCCCTCTCGCCGAGCACGCTGGAGTCCAAGCTCCCGCCGCTGCCATACTCATCATCGTCGCCGCCCTAGCCACCCCGACCCTCCAAGCTTCCCAGCTCCCAAGACTCCTTGGCTACTCCCCGACCTCCCGACGCCCAAGCCTCACTCAGACTCGCCGCCGCCGCCGCCGAACTCCGGTTAGTCGCTGAATCATCCCCGTCCGATCTCTAACCACCGGCTAGGATTAGACCCCGAAGGGGTATGTTTTAGAAAACCGGCCCGGTTCGTTACGGTTCATTTAGTTAGGTTTATTTTTATTAGCCCGGCCCGTTTTAGTTTAAACCCTAGGGCCCTTTAGGCTATATTACGCTCAGGGCACAGTTTAGGCCCATTAGGCCTTTTTCTTTTATTTTTGTTTTTCTGTTTTAACAGAATAGTTTCTGTTTTGAAAAATTCATATCTTTTATTCTTTTTAATATTTTTAGGTGATTCTTTTTTGTTAGTTTGCAAATTTTATGTAGTTTCTGTAGAATATATATTTAGCTATGTTAAAATTAACTAAAAATGCTTTAATTTAGTTTTAGTCAGAATAGTAAATCTGCTATAACTTGAGTTAGAAAAATTATTTTGGATGATTCTTTTGTCCCAACTTTATTTTGACATTGCCAAACCATAGGAATTAATTTGGGTATTTTAGGATTAATAAATAAATAGTTTTAAGCAGAATCTTATTAATCCCAATTAATTAACTAGCTACTGTTTTCCTATTAATTTAATTAGTAAATAAATTTATTTTTAACATGTGATTGATTATTCTAGGGTAATTTCTGTCACTTTATAGGATGAACTTTTATTTATAATTAATAAAAGTTTTATTTTATTTTTCTTAATAGAAATTTGATTAGGCCTAATATGAGTTTTATAATAGCTTTTAAATTAATTCTTTTTGCTCCTAGTTGCTTAGTGTTTTCTTTTCTGTTAAGTTAACCTAAAACCTTGATTAGGTTATGTTAGAAAAAATTTATTATATAAAACTACTTTTAGTTATTGTTTGAAGTAGGAAAAACTTTGAGTGGGTTTTTCTTTGAGTTTCCCTCTGGATTTTGATTTGGTTGTTTTGGTGTGTTATGTTACTTTTGTTATGCTATTGTGTTATGTGATCCTATTGCTATATGCTTATTGTGATTTGTTTGTCTCGGTAGAGTTTCCGGAGTGCGAAGCTTGCTACTATGAGTCCTTAGCTCACGAAGATCGTCAGCAAGGCAAGTTTTGATCATGTTATTTCTATACCTATGTTTTTGTGCATTAGAATTGTCACCACCCCCACCATGCATGCAGTAGTTGAAATTTTGAAGTTATTAATCTTGAGTAGTATCATGTGGTAGGATGAACCAATCCCCTTGTTACCATGACCCCGGAATAAGTAGTTTACTTTGCTATGCTCGTGAGCGGGTTTTGGGTTGAGTGAAATTCATAAGCAAGATGTGAGAGTCAATGATGATGACAACCCCATGAACTACAATGATCAAGATGGACTTGAAATTCACTCTTTGGGTGGAGGACGGTTGACGGGCAACTGGAGAACCCAAAGTGGTTGGCGGGATGCATGGAGAAGTGCCATGACATCTTACGGAAAGCTTCACCCAGCCACGAAGAGAAGGATGGATGCCCCATGACCGAAGCTTACATGCAGCCGCAAGCCATTATGGGCTCTGGCTGGGTTAACCCTAGTAGTGACGCTGGCTGGGCGGTACTACGAGATGTAGAAGAACGGTAGGATTGGATGGGTACCGCAGTAGCGGAAGAACTCTTTGGAAGACCCTGTTTCATTCGTCCGTCTTCAAACACCATGAAGTGCGAAGACTTTAAAGGAGGGAATGATTCTTATGGGAAAGTGCATAAACCTCTGCAGAGTTTAAAGATCTAATCGATTAGCCGTGTCCCCGGTTACGGACAATTTGAGCCTCTGGAACTTGGAAGTATTCGGATATCTCAACACTAAAACTAATGAATTAATTTGAGGGGTTTATGACTTAATAATTTGGGAATGAGATTTTGGTTGGCGGAACCATCTCAATAACTACCAACAATTTGTAGTAATTTGCTAGCAAGTCCACTGTAGTAGGATAAAAATGGCTTTTCGCAAAATGATGAAACTTAGAGCCCCACAGCCAAAATGCATATAGTATTAGTAACTTTATTATTGTTATTCTTCATGACTTGCCAGCTTATTCAAAAAGCTGACCTACATGGCTGCAACGTCTTATGTTGCGTAGGTATATTCCGATCAGGGTGAGGCTACGCCCGCGCTTAGCGATTGCCCTTTGGAGTCGGATGGACTCGCTTTACTTCTACGCTTCCGCAGCATTAGTAGTTTATTTCTCATGAGTTGGCCTTGAGCCGAATTTATTCCCTTGTAATAAAGACTCTATATGAGAATCGTGTAATAAAATTCAGGTGTGATTGAACTTTGATTACTTTATCGATGTACTGTGAGTACCAGCATGATCTTGGGATGGTACGGACACAGAGACTTGACCGATTTTGGGTCAGGTCGCTACAGCTACTATCCTATAAACCTCTGCACTTGGAGGCCCAACAACGTCTACAAGAAGAAGGTTGCGTAGTAGACATCAAAAGCAAATAGAAAAGTAAATGAAAATGAAATAAATATAAAAAGGAGAAAGGAAAAAAATGTAAAGAAAAATAAATGAAAAAGGGAAAAAAAGAGAAAGGAATAGAGTAGCACATATCCGGGAACACGCTATAGCTAACTTAGCAGTAGCGCACTTCCTGGAACGCGTTACTGCTACGTCTCCACGCGGTTCGTTCTTTCCCACGGCCACTTCCCTCAAATCCCAACTCCTCCGCTGTCACCGCCGCCGTCGCCCGTCGGCCGCCGCGTCCTCTCCCGTCGCTCTCAGCACACCCTCGGCACCGCCCCCGACCCCGGATTCGACGCCGCCCCCGACCCCGACCTCGACACCGCCCCCGACCCGACCTCGGCGCCGCCCTCCGCCACGCGCCCGAGCCCCGACCCGACCTCGACGCCGCCCCTCCGTCGCCCAAGACGCACCCGAGGTGAGCACGCCTGCTCCTCCCCCTCCCCTACCTCTGCCTAGGGTTCTTCAAATTTTAATTGCATCAAATTAGTTAGCGTTCATCTAGGGGTGGAAACGAATCGGATGCGGGTCGGATAATGCTCTTACCACTTCCGCTTTCATATTTACAAAACAAATACGAATGCGAATACGGATGTTATCGGATATGGATTCGGCTCGGATGTTTTCTTGATTCGGGACGGATACGAATAATAGCGACATATTGCTTAAGTGTATTAGTCAATATCTATGTGACATGAAGTATTCAACTTGTGACATACAATAAGTCAATGATAAATAGATTAATCATAAAACGAGTAAAATTTGACCACTTATTTGACTTTTAAGTTGGATAATTGGAATATCCGATCGAATACGTGTTGGGGAACGTTGCAGAAAATAAAAATTTTCTACGTTTCACCAAGATCAATCTATGGAGTCTTCTAGCAACGAGAGAGAGGAGTGCATCTACATACCCTTGTAGATCGCGAGCGGAAGCGTTCAAGAGAACGAGGTTGAGGGAGTCGTACTCGTCGTGATCCAAATCACCGATGATCCTAGCGCCGAACGGACGGCACCTCCGCGTTCAACACACATATGGTTGGGGAAGACGTCTCCTCCTTCTTGATCCAGCAAGGGGAGGGAGAGGTTGATGTAGATCTAGCAGCACGACGGCGTGGTGGTGGAAGTAGCGGCAATCTCGGCAGGGCTTCACCAAGCACAGCGAGAGGGAGAGGTGTTACGGAGGGAGAGAGAGGCGCCAGGGTCTTGGGTGCGGCTGCCCTCCCTTCCCTCCCCCCCCCCCACTATATATAGGCCCACAGGGGCCATGCCCTAGGAGATCCCATCTCCAAGGGGGGCGGCGGCCAAGGGGTGGCTTGCCCCCAAGCCAAGTGGGCGCCCCACCCCTAGGGTTTCCTACCCTAGGCGCAGGGGAGGCCCAAGGGGGGCGCACCAGCCCACCAGGGGCTGGTTCCCTTCCCCACTTCAGCCCATGGGGCCCTCCAGGATAGGTGGCCCCACCCGGTGGACCCCCGGGACCCTTTCGATGGTCCTGGTACAATACCAGTGACCCCCGAAACTTTCCCGACGGCCGAAACTGGACTTCCTATATATAATTCTTCACCTCCGGACCATTCCGGAACTCCTCGTGACGTCCGGGATCTCATCCGGGACTCCGAACAACTTTCGGGTTACCGCATACAAATATCTCTACAACTCTAGTGTCACCGAACCTTAAGTGTGTAGACCCTACGGGTTCGGGAGAGACATGCAGACATGACCGAGACGACTCTCCTGCCAATAACCAACAGCGGGATCTGGATACCCATGTTGGCTCCCACATGTTCCACGATGATCTCATCGAATGAACCACATTGTCGAGGATTCAAGTAATCCTGTATACAATTCCCTTTGTCAATCGGTACGTTACTTGCCCGAGATTCGATCATCGGTATCCCAATACCTCGCTCAATCTCGTTACCGGTAAGTCACTTTATTCGTATCGTAATGCATGATCCCGTGACCAAACACTTAGTCAGTTTGAGCTCATTATGATGATGCATTACCGAGTGGGCCCAGAGATACCTCTCCGTCATACGGAGTGACAAATCCCAGTCTCGATCCGTGTCAACCCAACAGACACTTTCGGAGATACCTGTAGTATACCTTTATAGCCACCCGATTCGTTGTGGCGTTTGGTATACCCAAAGCACTCTTACGGTATCCGGAGTTACACGATCTCATGGTCTAAGGAAGCGATACTTGACATTAGAAAAGCTCTAGCAAAAGCGAACTACATGATCTTGTGCTATGCTTAGGATTGGGTCTTGTCCATCACATCATTCTCCCAATGATGTGATCCCGTTATCAATGACATCCAATGTCCATGGTCAGGAAACCGTGACCATCTATTGATAAACGAGCTAGTCAACTAGAGGCTCACTAGGGACATGTTGTGGTCTATCTATTCACACATGTATTATGATTTCCGGATAACACAATTATAGCATGAATAATAGACAATCATCATGAACGAGGAAATATAATAATAACCATTTTATTATTGCCTCTAGGGCATATTTCCAACAGTCTCCCACTTGCACTAGAGTCAATAATCTAGTTACATTGTGATGAATCGAACACCCATAGAGTTCTGGTGTTGATCATGTTTTGCTCGCGGAAGAGGTTTAGTCAACGGATCTGTGACATTCAGATCTGTGTGCACTTTAAAAATATCTATGTCTCCATCTTGAACATTTTCACGAATGGAGTTGAAGCGACGCTTGATGTGCCTAGTCTTCTTGTGAAACCTGGGCTCCTTGGCAAGGGCAATAGCTCCAATGTTGTCAAAGAAGAGAGTGACCGGCCCCGACGCATTGGGTATGACTCCTAGGTCGGTGATGAACTCCTCATCCAGATTGCTTCATGCGCTGCCTCCGAGGCTGCCATGTACTCCGCTTCACATGTAGATCCCGCCACGACGCTTTGCTTGCAACTGCACCAGCTTACTGCCCCACCATTCAAAATATACACGTATCTGGTTTGTGACTTAGAGTCATCCAGATCTGTGTTGAAGCTAGCGTCAACGTAACCCTTTACGACGAGCTCTTCGTCACCTCCATATACGAGAAACATATCCTTAGTCCTTTTCAGGTACTTCAGGATATTCTTGACCGCTGTCCAGTGTTCCATGCTGGGATTACTTTGGTACCTTCCTACCAAACTTACGGCAAGGTTTACATCAGGTCTGGTACACAACATGGCATACATGATAGACCCTATGGCCGAGGCATAGGGGACGACACTCATCTTTTCTCTTTCTTATGCCGTGGTCGGACATTGAGCCGAGCTCAATTTCACACCTTGCAACACAGGCAAGAACCCCTTCTTGGACTGATCCATATTAAACTTCTTCAATATCTTATCAAGGTATGTGCTTTGTGAAAGACCTATGAGGCGTCTTGATCTATCTCTATAGATCTTGATGCCTAATATGTAAGCAGCTTCTCCAAGGTCCTTCATTGAAAAACACTTGTTCAAGTAGGCCTTAATGCTGTCCAAAAGTTCTATATCATTTCCCATCAAAAGAATGTCATCCACATATAATATGAGAAATGCTACAGAGCTCCCACTCACTTTCTTGTAAACGCAGGCTTCTCCATAAGTCTGCATAAACCCAAACGCTTTGATCATTTCATTAAAGCGAATGTTCCAACTCCGAGATGCTTGCACCAGCCCATAGATGGAGCGCTGGAGCTTGCATACCTTGTTAGCATTCTTAGGATCGACAAAACCTTCCGGCTGCATCACATACAGTTCTTCCTTAAGATGGCCGTTAAGGAATGTCGTTTTGACGTCCATTTGCCATATCTCATAATCATAGTATGCGGCAATTGCTAACATGATTCGGACGGACTTCAGCTTCGCTATGGGAGAGGAAGTCTCATCGTAGTCAACCCCTTGAACTTGTCGATAACCCTTAGCGACAAATCGAGCTTTATAGATGGTAACATTACCATCCGCGTCCGTCTTCTTCTTAAAGATCCATTTGTTTTCTATCGCTCGCCGATCATCGGGCAAATCCGTCAAAGTCCATACTTTGTTTTCATACATGGATCCTATCTCGGATTGCATGGCTTCAAGCCATTTGTTGGAATCTGGGCCCGCCATTGCTTCTTCATAGTTCGAAGGTTCACCGTTGTCTAACAACATGATTTCTAGGACAGGGTTGCCATACCACTCTGGTGTGGAGCGTGTCCTTGTGGACCCTGATTCAGTAGTAACTTGATCCAAGTACCTTGATCATCATCATTAGTTTCCTCTCTAGTCGGTCACGGGCACCACAGGAACATCTTCCTGAGCTGCGCTACTTTCCTGTTCAAGAGGTAGTACTTCATCAAGTTCCACTTTCCTCCCACCTACTTCTTTCGAGAGAAACTCTTTCTTCAGAAAGGACCCATTCTTGGTGAGGGAGTCCTGGACTAGGGGGTGTCCGGATAGCCGAACTATCATCACGGCCGGACTCCAAGACTATGAAGATACAAGATTGAAGACTTCGTCCCGTGTCCGGATGGGACTTTCCTTGGCGTGGAAGGCAAGCTTGGCGATACGGATATGTAGATCTCCTACCATTGTAACCGACTCTGTGTAACCCTAACCTATCCGTTGTCTATATAAACCGGAGGGTTTTAGTCCGTAGGACGAACAACAATCATACCATAGGCTAGCTTCTAGGGTTTAGCCTCCTCGATCTCGTGGTGGATCTACTCTTGTACTACCCATATCATCAATATTAATCAAGCAGGAGTAGGGTATTACCTCCATCGATAGGGCCCGAACCTGGGTAAAAACATCGTGTCCCTTGTCTCCTGTTACCATCCGCCTAGACGCACAGATTCTGGACCCCTACCGAGATCCGCCGGTTTGACACCGACATTGGTGATTTCATTGAGAGTTCCTCGTGTGTCGTCACCGATAGGCCCGATGGCTCGCCGATCATCAACAACGACGCGGTCCGGTGAGACTTTTCTCCCGGACAGATCTTCGTATTCAGCGGCTTTTGCTGCGGGCAATTAAGCTTGGCCATCTGGAGCAGATCGAAGCTTCGCCCTGGCCATCAGGTCAAATTTGGAAGTTTGAACTATCGGCGGATATCCGCGGAGACTTGATCTTGACGGATTCGAGCCGCAGCCAAGCGTGCGCCTTGTCTCGATGGGCATGATCTAGCTCGCAGCGAGCGATTGCCACGAGGCCGCACCGCTTCGCTCCGACCCTTAATCCGGGCGGATTCCCGATCGAGGGCGAGTGGTTGGACACCGCCTCGGGGCTACCATCTCTGGCGGTTGAGCGAACTCCATCCCTGTCGCTGCGAAGACCTCGACTCGGTGCGGACTCCTCTCCGGACTCCGAACCCTCCGTGCCCCTGCCAATCGAATCCGATTGGGCGCCGGTCATGGAGTTCACTACCGCGGACATCTTTCAGCACTCGCCCTTTGGCGACATCCTGAATTCACTAAAGTATCTCTCTTTATCCGGAGAGCCCTAGCCGGACTACGGACAGGAAGCTTGGGATGCGAGCGGCGAAGAAATTCAACGCCCACCCACCACCCACTTAGCCACTGCCGAAAGTTTACACGGCGTGCTCGATTTCGACTCAAGACATCGGCGGTATGGGCGGCGATGTAGGAGACAACCATGAACCAGCACCTATAGGATGCTGGACAACCACCTCATCCCATGATGTATACATGGTGGATACACCTAAAGGAGATGAAGACGAGGAATAACGGGACGCTACGAAGGATAAATCCCTCGAAAAACAGTCAAAACGGCAACGTAAACGCCGAACAAAGTCCCGCCTCAACAGAGAACCAGCCATAGAGCAGGACGAACCGGTGGACGACGAACACGCTATCGAGCAATCGTCCGAACAAGACAACTTGGATAAACAACCCGTCCCCGGCGAAGACAACAGTCCGGACGATCTCACGCCGGACAAATTGTTGGAACAAAATAACCTCCAGAAAAGGCTCGTCGCCACTACGCGTAGCCTGAAAAAGCAGAAGCGGAAGCTCAAAACAGCGGAAGATGCACTCAGAATCAGATGGAGCAGAGTATTCAACACCGCAGACAAGTACGACAATAGTCGCCGAACAAAGAGCTACCCAAAGAGAAAGCTACTGCCCGAATTTGATGAGGAGGCAATAGAGCCCCACAATCAAAAACTAAGGAGGCCACCGGTCGGATGGGCGACCCACGACAAAAAAGAGGCGGCAATCGCGGCACGCACACAAAGCGATGCGCGATCCGCATAAGGATTCACATCAAAAGGATGGCCCGATTAGGTCCATCTACGGGCCAAGAAAGCAAGCTCTTCAAAGCAATGCAACACGCCAAATATCCGAACATCGCGGCACACCCAAATACTGGGCGCCAGACACCCCTATGTTTCACCGATGAGGTCTTGGATCATGAATTTCAGCGGATTCAAACCCGTAAACATAGAGGCATCTGACGGAACAACAGACCACAGAGTGCGGATTGAGGATTACATCCTCCACATACACATGGCTAGAGGAGACGATCTCCACGCCATAAAATACTTACCCCTTAAACTCAAAGGGCCAGCTCGGCATTGGCTTAAAAGCCTCCCCGAAAATACCATTGGAAACTGGGAAGAGCTCGAGGATGCGCTTCGGGAAAATTTTCAGGGGACCTATGTCCGCCCTCCGGATGCAGACGATCTAAGTCACATAACTCAACAGCCTGGAGAGTCAGCCCAGAAATTCTGGAACAGGTTCCTCACTAGAAAGAACCAAATAGTCGACTGTCCGGACGCCGAAGCCTTAGCAGCCTTCAAACACAACATCCGAGACGAATGGCTCGCCAGACACATCGGCCAAGAAAAGCCAAGAACAATGGCCGCATTAACAAGCCTCATGACCCGCTTTTGCGCGGGGGAGGATAGCTGGCTAGCAAGATGCAGCACCAGCGACCCAAGTACATCCGGAATCAGGGATGGAAATGGGAAACCACGACGCAACAAGGACCAGCGCCGGATTAAGAGGAACGGTCCAAAGAGCGCGGCAGTCAACGCCGGATTCAAAAGCTCACGGCAGAACAATAAAAAACTACCCCATAAGGACAATAGCGATGAGCTATCCAATTTAAATAAAATCTTGGATAAGATATGTCAAATCCACAGTACTCCCGGGAGGCCTGCCAACCATACCCACAGAGATTGTTGGGTCTTCAAACAGTCCGGCAGACTCAACGCCGAACACAAGGGGCTCGACACACCAAGTGAAGATGACGACGAGCACCACAAGCAGAGCCCCGGAAAACAAAAGAATTTCCCACAAGATGTTAAAACAGTAAACTCACTTCACATGATCAAAGGAAAAAAACAGAGCGGCGCCCACTAAAATGCGCGCCGCACACTGGTTGTCAAAACCAATCACCTTCGACCATCAGGACTATTCCGAAAGTATCCGGAACGCAGGATGGACTGGCTTGATATTGGATCCCATAATCAACGGTTCCAATTTACACAAGTCCTCATGGATGGTGGCAGTGACATAAACCTGATATATCAGGATACAATCCGCAGGATGGGGATAGACCCAACCAAAATTCGCCATAGCAACACCTCCTTTAAAGGGGTAATGCCAGGCCCATATGCCCATTGTACGGGCTCCCTACTGCTAGAAGTTGTGTTCGGTTCATCCGACAACTTACGTCGCGAAAAGTTAATCTTCCATATCGCCCCGTTTAAAAGTAGCCATCAAGCACTATTGGGACGCGAAGCTTTCGCCCGCTTTAACGCAAAACCGCATTATGCATCTCTCACACTTAAAATGCCCGGTCCACGCGGCATCATCTCATTAAAAGGGAGTATTAAGTGTTATTTGATCCCGGAGGAACATGAGACTGCCTTGACAGCCCCACACCTATCCGGCTCCGCTAGTCAAAGAACCTGAATTGGTCATTCAAACCCCGGACACGGCTAGACGAGTCCGGCGCTTACTAGCGGCATTACCCCATACAAGGGGCTGCATGCATGTACCACAAGAGACAATAAAGCTTAATTTTATTCACTTCTTAGAATCGTACTCTGTTTATTTAATATAAAGTACATCTTTCGCACGATCCTTTTTCTTTTAAACTAAGTTCCTCTCTTTTACGGATGAACAACGTGCTACACCCGTCAGGATACGGCAACGGAGACACAGCGCAGAGCGTGCAGAGGGACCCGTTGCAAGGATTCTTTTCAGATTAAGACCCTGCGTAAACCTTTTTACTGTCTCTTGTTGATAAACATCCCCGGTTTCTTACTATAACCAAGGAGGAGGCTGGCGTTTTGGCATTGGCGCACCAGAATTTTTATGCGTGCACGGACACTAAGGGCTTAGGGCATTATTCTGCCCGTTTTTATAAAGAACGAATACCTTAGGGAGTATTCGGCGTCTCGAGTTAGGCCTTATATGCATCAGCTCCGAATCATGTCTTTGGTCAAATGTTGGGTTTGCCCGGCTCCTGTGTTTTGCTGCCTTACGTTTTGTTTTATCGGCTAACGCGACACCAGGAGAACTACTGCGATTGTGCCCCGGTTCGGCCGGGCGAGCACCTTAGTAGAGAAAGCCAAAAACTGACTGTCATGATATAGCGAGAGACTGGTCAACCACTCGATGAGTCATCGGAATGTTTAGAATTCCTCCGCATTAACGAAGGACCGGCTTTCGGTCAGGCACACACGCACCCCGAATTCGGGAGAGTGTGGTGCCCCCAGGGGCTATATAGTAGCCCCACCCTCGAACTCCTATGGCTAAGTGAAAGTGATAAAACATTATAGTCCGGTTGCCTAGTTTGCTACGCTACCACCTCCTTAACAGGACCAAGACGTTGGATTAAGTGTGAAAAAGCGCCTTCTTTGCAAACACCCCCGCATTATGTGCGTGGGGGCTGAAGCCAAGGACTGCCATCTTTCAGGTTATATATACATATACATAAGCGGCCGCCTGACGGGAGTAGTTTACTACTTGAGCGCACAAGTATAAAAAGCTCTTATATCATATTGAAACATTGTTTTCACAAATCATACATATCATTTAAAACATAATATCCTTCGAGCACTGCGTCTCTATTAAACGAGCGCCCCGCAGGACTTCCTCAAAGTAGTGCTTGGCAGGTACTCGGCTCCTGTCCGAATCTTGGGACGCAACATCGGTGGCCTTCATATCTGCCCAGTATGTCTTGACACGGGCCAGAGCCATCCGCGCTCCCTCAATACACGCCGACCGCTTTATTACGTCAATACGCGGTACCGCACCAAGGAACTGCTGCACTAAACCAAAATAACTCTTCGGCTGGGGTCCACCTGGCCACAAATGAGTCATGACATGCCTCATGGCAAGTCCGGATAGTCGATTCAGCTCGGCCCATTCGGCCAACCGATCGGTCAACGGAATAAGACGCTCCGGACTATGGAATTGCGACCAATATAGCTCTTCCCTTCTGTGCCCCTTCTGGCCTCGGAAGTGCTCAACAGCGTCATGGCGCTTCGCCGCTAAGTCCAGATAAGCATCCTCCGAACTCCACAACTTGTCCAATTGAGCATACTTTGGATCCATATATTTCCTCCGCAGCAGAAAAGGTTTTCCAGCCGCAATTGCCCCGGCCTGACTCATCTCCTCCTTGGCAGCTCTCAAAGCCGAATGGGCATTCTTGGATTCGGCGGCGGCCTTTTTCAGGCCCTCTTGCTCCGCTTGACGTTCTTTTTCAAGAACCTCGCAGCGATCGGTAGCATTCTTCAACTTTCTGGCCATATCGGCCATTTCCTCTTTGCTTCGGCAGTGAGCAGCCCGTTCGGCTTTTAGCTCTTCGGCCGCCCTTAAAGCGGCCGCATTACTATTTCTGGCTTGCTCTTTCGCTCGGGCGAGTTCCGCCCGCAGCTCCTCCACAGCAGCGGCACCATCTGCATTAAGCATACAAATAGTAAGACATGGGCGTCAAGCTCCCTTACCAGGTGTCCGCATAGAAGTCGCATACCTTGCGACTCGTCAAACCGTTTATTGACCAGCGCGATGTCCGCATCCGCCTCGTCAAGTTGCCGCTTTAGTTCGGCATATTCATCAGTCCGGCTGGCCACCGGACACCCCGCCACCTGTTTAGGAGCGGCGATATGTTATAACGGAGATTTTGATCCTCGGTACGCTGTCAATTTTGACAACATACCGAGTCTCGTGGGCTACTATCTATCAGGCGCATTCTATATGCATAAGCGCCGGAAGGTACATCATTTTGCGTACCTCGAACCCCGTCGATAAGCTTCGGCGGCTTCATGCAATCCGCTCTCGCGGATGCAATTCTTCAATCACCGTACCCATTAGAGCACGGTGATCTTCGAGATAACCGCTTCGCCCGAGCAGATCCTTCACTCCTCCGACCGCACACCACTTGGCGCGGACCTTCCGCCTCGCCGGACTTGGGGAACCCTCGCGACGACACCTCAGGGTCGTCCGCCTCGCATGAGGGTGCGACTGGTGGAGGCATTTCGCTCTCCATCATCTCCGGAAGAAGATCCCTCGAAGACGAGCTCTGCTGAGAAGGCTGAGATCCGAACTACAAGGTACAATTTCGGTTATCTTCATAAATAAATACAGGGATGTTCCTTATTCACAAGATCCCTTCTTTTCACTTACGGCTCGCTGGAGGGCTGATCCCCCTGGGGAAATAGTGCGGCTGGGTTACTTCCCAGTGCCGGACTCTCTGACGAAGATTCCTTTCCCCTCTTTGAGGCCTTGGCCTCCGGATCTTTCGAAGCGGTCCTCTTCTCTCCTCGGAAGACGGGACTTTTAATCCCTCCTTCCTTGATAGCCTCCTTCATAGAGGCAGTTGCTTCCACGCTCCCCCCTTTACCTTCTTCAAAGGGCACGACCTTCAACATCTTGGCCAGCATGGGATCCGGCGTGGTCTCTGGGAGGGGAGCCGGACACCTTATTAACTTTGCCTTGGCTATCCACTCATGTTCAAGAAATGGCTCCTTTAAAGGGCATATATATATATGATAAATGAATGAACAATTTGTCCGGTTACAGGACTACTTACTTGAGTATCTGGGCGATTGCAGCTTAGTCATGCGTCCTCAGTCAGGTCCGGACACTTTTCTTGTGATCCGAAGAACAGTTTATACATCTCCACGGGTGTCGTGCCCATAAAATTTTGGAGAGCTCGTGGTCCCTCCGGATTGAATTCCCACAGGCGGAGGGGCGGCGTTCTTGCAGGCAGAAGGCGCGGATCAACATAACCTGCGCCACCGCGACCAGATTGATCTCCTCTCGTGGAGGTCTCGAATCTGCCCTGCAGCAAGGAACGCCTTGGATGGCCCCAGTCGAGCCTTGTTGGCCCATGATGCCAGCCGCTGTGGTGGACTGGCGGAAGGCGGGGAGCGCCGCCCATTTGGTGCCCCGGGGAGCGGTGATATAAAACCACTCTCGTTGCCACAAACCAAGCTCCTCTTGAAAAGAGCCCTCGGGCCATGGAGCATCAGCACATTTGCTTATGACCGCCCCTCCACACTCTGCTTGTTGCCCCCCGATCATCTTTGGCTCCACCTTGAAGGTCTTGAGCCACAATCCAAAGTGGGGGGTAATATGGAGGAAGGCCTCACATACGACAATGAATGACGAGATATGGAGGATGGACTCCGGATTCAGGTCGTGGAAATCCAGCCCATAATAAAACATGAGCCCCGCACAAAGGGATCCGTCGGGAAGCCTAAACCCCGAAGGAAGTGAGACACGAACACCACGTTCTCGCCGAGCTCGGGAGTGGGAATGACCTGCCCTGGAGCAGGCAGCCTATGCGAGATCTCGCCGGTTAGATACCTGGCGTCTCGCAGCTTTAGCACATCTTCTTCCGTTACGGAGGAAGACATCCATCGGCCGTGCTGGTCGGAGCGGACATCTTGAAGGTCCGGCGCTGAATCTGAAGCTTTGGGTGTTAGAACTCGGGCCGAGGCGAACTCGATGGAGGGTGTAAAAAGAAGAGGGCCTTGGTCTCATTATAAAGAGGTTGAATACCAAGAGCCCACCCCATGGTCGACTACGGCTCGCCTTTGATAGAGGAGGCGTGCAAACGGGCAAGGTTGGGTTACCCACGTCCGTATTGATGAGAATCCCGGAATAAGGGGGCACGATATATGCTTTGATAAGACGTGCCAAGGAAACCGCCTCGCTAAACGCGCTAAGGTGGAACGGTAAAAAACGATTCATAGAAAGGCCTGGCCGTGGTGTGATGTCACGCCGCGGAATACGTCAGTATATCTGTGCAAAAGTTATTCTCTCTACGGTGGTATGTGGAACTTGTTTTGCAGATCTGGACACTATCCTGGTGTTCAAAACCTTCCATGAAGCATTCGGAGGAGGAACCCGCCTTGCAATGCCGAAGACAATATGCGCGCCGGACTCGTCGTCACTGAAGCCTGGTTCAGGGCTCTTGAGGAGTCTGGACTAAGCGGTGTCGGATAGCGAACTATCCTCACGGCGGACTCCAAGACTATGAAGATACAAGATTGAAGACTTCGTCCCGTGTCCGGATGGGACTTTCCTTGGCGTGGAAGGCAAGCTTGGCGATATGGATATGTAGATCTCCTACCATTGTAACCGACTCGTGTAACCCTAACCTATCCGGTGTCTATATAAACCGGAGGGTTTTAGTCCGTAGGACGAACAACAATCATACCATAGGCTAGCTTCTAGGGTTTAGCCTCCTCGATCTCGTGGTAGATCTACTCTTGTACTACCCATATCATCAATATTAATCAAGCAGGAGTAGGGTATTACCTCCATCGAGAGGGCCCAAACCTGGGTAAAAACATCGTGTCCCTTGTCTCCTGTTACCATCCGCCTAGACGCACAGTTCGGGACCCCCTACCCGAGATCCGCCGGTTTTGACACCGACACTTGGCAACAAAGATCTTGCCTTCAGATCTGAGGTAGAAGGTATACCCAATGGTTTCCTTAGGGTATGCTATGAAGACGCATTTTTCCGACTTGGGTTCGAGATTTTCAGGTTGAAGTTTCTTGACATAAGCATTGCATCCCCAAACTTTTAGAAACGACAGCTTAGGTTTCTTCCCAAACCATAATTCATACGGTGTCGTCTCAACGGATTTATACGGTGCCCTATTTAAAGTGAATGTAGCTGTCTCTAGAGCGTATCCCCAAAATGATAGCGGTAAATCGGTGAGTGACATCATAGATCGCACCATATCCAATAGAGTGCGATTACGACGTTCGGACACACCGTTACGCTGAGGTGTTCCAGGCGGCGTGAGTTGTGAAACGATTCCACATTTCCTTAAGTGCATACCAAATTTGTGACTTAAATATTCTCCCCCACGATCTGATCATAAGAAATTTATCTTTCGGTCACGTTGATTCTCTACCTCATTCTGAAATTCCTTGAACTTTTCAAAGGTCTCAGACTTGTGTTTCATTAAGTAGACATACCCATATCTACTCAAGGCGTCGGTGAGAGTGAGAACATAACGATATCCTCCATGAGCCTCAACGCTCATTGGACCGCTTTTACATCAGTATGTATGATTTCCAATAAGTTGGTTGCTCGCTCCATTGTTCCGGAGAACGGAGTCTTGGTCATTTTTCCTATAAGGCATGGTTCGCACGTGTCAAATGATTCGTAATCAAGCGACTCCAAAAGTCCATCAGCATGGAGCTTCTTCATGCGTTTGACACCAATGTGACCAAGGCGGCAGTGCCACAAGTATGTGGGACTAACGTTATAAACTTTACATCTTTTGGTATTCACACTATGAATATGTGTAACATCACGTTCGAGATTCATTAAGAATAAACCATTGACCAGCGGGGCATGACCATAAAACATATCTCTCATATAAATAGAACAACCATTATTCTCGGATTTAAATGAGTAGCCATCTCGCATTAAACGAGATCCAGATACAATGTTCGTGCTCAAAGCTGGCACTAAATAACAATTATTGAGGTTTAAAACTAATCCCGTAGGTAAATGTAGAGGTAGCGTGCCGACGGCGATCACATCGACCTTGGAACCATTCCCGACGCGCATCGTCACCTCGTCCTTCTCCAGCCTCCGCTTATTCCGCAGCTCCTGCTTTGAGTTACAAATATGAGCAACGACACCAGTATCAAATACCCAGGAGCTACTATGAGTACTAGTAAGGTACACATCAATTACATGTATATCACATATACCTTTGGTGTTGCCGGCCTTCTTGTCCGCTAAGTATTTGGGGCAGTTCCACTTCCAGTGTCCCTTTCCCTTGCAATAAAAGCACTCAGTCTCAGGTTTGGGTCCATTCTTTGGCTTCTTCCCGGCAACTGGCTTACCGGCCGCGGCAACTCCCTTGCCGTCCTTCTTGAAGTTCTTCTTACCCTTGCCTTTCTTGAAACTAGTGGTTTTATTGACCATCAACACTGGATGTTCCTTTTTGATTTCCACCTCTGCTGATTTCAGCATTGAAAATACTTCAGGAATAGTTTTCACCATCCCCTGCATATTGTAGTTCATCGCAAAGCTCTTGTAGCTAGGTGGGAGCGACTGAAGGATTCTGTCAATGACCGCCTCGTCCGGGAGGTTAATGTCCATCTGGGACAAGCGGTTATGCAACCCAGACATTTTGAGTATGTGCTCACTGATAGAACTATTTTCCTCCATCTTACAACTATAGAACTTGTCGGAGACTTCATATCTCTCGTCCCGGGCATGAGCTTGGAAAACCATTTTCAGCTCTTCGAACATCTCATATGCTCCATGTTGCTCAAAACGCTTTTGGAGCCCCGGTTCTAAGCTGTAAAGCATGCCGCACCGAACGAGGGAGTAATCATCAAGACGCGTGACTGCCAAGCGTTCATAACGTCTTGGTTCTCTCAGGATGGGTGCTTCACCTAGCGGTCCTTCTAGGACATATGCTTTCTTGGCAGCTATGAGGATGATCCCCAGGTTCAGGACCCAGTCCGAATAGTTGCTGCCGTCATCTTTCAGCTTGGTTTTCTCTAGGAACGCGTTGAAGTTGAGGTTGACATGAGCGTTGGCCATTTGATCTACAAGACATTTTGCAAAGGTTTTTAGACTAAGTTCATGATAATTAAGTTCATCTAATCAAATTATTTAATGAACTCCCACTCAGATTAGACATCCCTCTTGTCATCTAAGTGATACATGATCTGACTCAACTAGACCGTGTCCGATCATCACGTGAGACGGACTAGTCATCATCGATGAACATCTCCATGTTGATCGTATCTTCCATACGACTCATGTTCGACCTTTCGGTCTCTTGTGTTTTGAGGCCATGTCTGTACATGCTAGGCTCGTCAAGTCAACCTAAGTGTTTTGCATGTGTAAATCTGTCTTACACCCGTTGTATGTGAACGTTAGAATCTATCACACCCGATCATCACGTGGTGCTTCGAAACAACGAACTTTCGCAACGGCGCATAGTTAGGGGGAACACTTTCTTGAAATTACTATAAGGGATAATCTTATTTACTACCGTCGTACTAAGAAAATAAGAAGCAAAAACATGATAAACATCACATGCAATCAAATAGTGACATGATATGGCCAATATCATATTGCTCCTTTGATCTCCATCTTCGGGGCGTCATGATCATCTTCGTCACCGGCATGACACCATGATCTCCATCATTGTGTCTTCATGAAGTTGTCACGCCAACGATTACTTCTACTTCTATGGCTAACGTGTCTAGCAATAAAGTAAAGTAATTTACATGGCGTTATTCAATGACACGCAGGTCATACAAAAATAAAGACAACTCCTATGGCTCCTGCCGGTTTTCATACTCATCGACATGCAAGTCGTGATTCCTATTACAAGAATATGATCAATCTCATACATCACATATATTTCATTCATCACATCCTTTTTGGCCATATCACATCACAAGGCATATGCTGCAAAAACAAGTTGGACGTCCTCTAATTGTTGTTGCATGTTTTTACGTGGCTTCTATAGGTTTCTAGCAAGAACGTTTCTTACCTACGTAAAACCACAACGTGATATGCCAATTTCTATTTACCCTTCATAAGGACCCTTTTCATCGAATCCGATCCGACTAAAGTGGGAGAGACAGACACCCGCTAGCCACCTTATGCAACTAGTGCATGTCAGTCGGTGGAACCTGTCTCACGTAAGCGTACGTGTAAGGTCGGTCCGGGCCGCTTCATCCCACGATGCCGCCGAAACAAGATAAGACTAGTAGTGGCAAGAAAATTTACCACATCTACGCCCACAACAAGTTTGTGTTCTACTCGTGCATAGAAACTACGCATAGACCTAGCTCATGATGCCACTGTTGGGGAACGTTGCAGAAAATAAAAAAATTCTATGTTTCACCAAGATCAATCTATGGAGTCATCTAGCAACGAGAGAGAGGAGTGCATCTACATACCCTTGTAGATCGTGAGCGGAAGCGTTCAAGAGAACGGGGTTGAGGGAGTCGTACTCGTCGTGATCCAAATCACCGATGATCCTAGCGCCGAACGGACGACACCTCCGTGTTCAACACACGTACGGTTGGGGAAGACGTCTCCTCCTTCTTGATCCAGCAAGGGGAGGGAGAGGTTGATGGAGATCCAGCAGCACGACGGCGTGGTGGTGGAAGTAGCGGCGATCTCGGCAGGGCTTCGCCAAGCACAGCGAGAGGGAGAGGTGTTACGGAGGGAGAGGGAGGCGCCAGGGACATGGGTGCGGCTGCCCTCCCTCCCCCCCCCCCCCACTATATATAGGGCCCCTGGGGGGGCCGGCCCTAGGAGATCCCATCTCCAAGGGGGGGCGGCGGCCAAGGGGGTGGCTTGCCCCCCAAGCCAAGTGGGGCACCCCCCACCCCTAGGGTTTCCTACCCTAGGCGCAGGGGAGGCCCAAGGGAGGTGCACCAGCCCACCAGGGGCTGGTTCCCTTCCCCACTTCAGCCCATGGGGCCCACCGGGATAGGTGGCCCCACCCGGTGGACCCCCGGGACCCTTCCGATGGTCCCGGTACAATACCGGTGACCCCCGAAACTTTCCCGACGGCCGAAACTGGACTTCCTATATATAATTCTTCACCTCCGGACCATTCCGGAACTCCTCGTGACGTCCGGGATCTCATCCGGGACTCCGAAAAACTTTCGGGTTACCGCATACTAATATCTCTATAACCCTAGCGTCACCGAACCTTAAGTGTGTAGGCCCTACGGGTTCGGGAGACATGCAGACATGACCGAGACGACTCTCATGCCAATAACCAACAGCGGGATTTGGATACCCATGTTGGCTCCCACATGTTCCACGATGATCTCATCGAATGAACCACGATGTCGAGGATTAAGTAATCCCGTATACAATTCCCTTTTTCAATCGGTACGTTACTTGCCCGAGATTCGGTCGTCGGTATCCCAATACCTCGCTCAATCTTGTTACCGGTAAGTCACTTTACTCATACCGTAATGCATGATCCCGTGACCAACCACTTAGTCACTTTGAGCTCATTATGATGATGCATTACCGAGTGGGCCCAGAGATACCTCTCCGTCATACGGAGTGACAAATCCCAGTCTCGATCCATGTCAACCCAACAGACACTTTCGGAGATACCTGTAGTATACCTTTATAGCCACCCAGTTACGTTGTGACGTTTGGTACACCCAAAGCACTCTTACGGTATCCGGGAGTTACACGATCTCATGGTCTAAGGAAACGATACTTGACATTAGAAAAGCTCTAGCAAAACGAACTACATGATCTTGTGCTATGCTTAGGATTGGGTCTTGTCCATCACATCATTCTCCCAATGATGTGATCCTGTTATCAATGACATCCAATGTCCATGGTCAGGAAACCGTGACCATCTATTGATAAACGAGCTAGTCAACTAGAGGCTCACTAGGGACATGTTGTGGTCTATGTATTCACACATGTATTACGATTTCCGGATAACACAATTATAGCATGAATAATAGACAATCATCATGAACGAGGAAATATAATAATAACCATTTTATTATTGCCTCTAGGGCATATTTCCAACAATACGAATATCGGATATTTCAGATTATCCGCTACCACTTTCCACCCCTAGTTTCATCAAATTACATGGTAATTAGGGCAGTAGTTCCTAGGTACTAATTAGTTAGAAAGAACTAGGTACTAATTAGGTACTAGTTTATTTTTATTTATAGTAAGTTTATTTTTAGTAAGAACTAGTTGAATTAATAGAACTAGTTGAACATGTCACATCTGTTGTTATTTTTTTAGTTAAAGCAATTATTCCCGCATCGATGTCGACGATGCCTATCCCGCATCCTCATCGTCGTCGACTCGGCGAAGGACACCTGCTTGACCAGATGGGCCATGTTCGGGACTGGGCTTTGCCGGGGTGGTACTGGGAGGTGCTACCTACCGGGGGGCGCAGCTTGGTGAGGAGTCAGTCCGTCATTGACCCGAACCTTCGTTGGTGGCGGTCGCGTGGGCCAGTGACGGTTCAGAGGCTCAAGGACCCCGCGGAGGTGGTACGTCATCGTGTCAGCGAGGAGGACACGCACGTCTGTCGCTACGTCTTTGCGTTGGAGCACAGGTTCTCCAATACCTGGCAGGTTCTCCAGGGATCTCACTGGAGCTATGATCCTGTGATGGTTCCTTCTCTTTGGGTGTCCACCGCCCACGCTGATACCCGTCGTCCGCTAGGGTTTTAGTTGTATTAGTGATGTAATATGTATGATACTATTCCGGATGTATTAGTGATAATATTTGACGATGTACGGACGTAAGAGATGATTTACTTTTGCTTATTGAATGCATGCTAATTTGAATACTTATTTATTTTACGATTTGGTTTTTCTTATTGAATGCTCATGTCAATATGGGTCCTATAAGATATTTTGAAATGTATATCTTGTGTTGCTCAAATAGGATATGTGCTTGCCCAAGTGACCGGTCATGTTTGCAGGTTACACCTCCGAGTGGCCTATGTTTTGCCGGAGTGTTGATTCATTTCTGTTCCAGCAATTTCAGGCGCTCGATATGTCCTATTTTAGCAAAGGTCATGCCGGATTTTTCCGTGAATTTTTGCATGACTTGTGCCAGAATATGTAGGAAATATCGAGTGCCCCGGATTTGTGTGTTGAGTATCCTGGTAGTTGCCTTCGATCAATTTTCAATTAATGTTTCAACTAAGAACATAGGAAATGTCTGACGACGAAAAGGATTTTGGTATTTGCGAATACTGCGAAGACGAGTCTGGCCTATGCAACAGAATCTTCCTAGATGATGATAGGCGCTTCAGCATCAAGCTGGACGAGAACTTCGAAGTGGATATAGTAAGTCACAACGACAAGTATTTTTTCGTAATTAAGCATGACATCTGCTTCATTTGCTTCAACTTATAATTTAATTTTTTTACTATTCTACTAGTGTATCCCCTGCCATGCAAGAGTTTTTGTCTTGGATAAGATAGGTTTTAGTCCTATGAAAACTACTATGGAGGTTAAGAGAGTTTACTTGAAGACTGAGCGTGGTTATACTTTCCATGCAAAATTATACAACACAGACACCTACACCTATTTTGAATGCAAAACTTGGCAAGCACTATGCAAGACTTATGCATTTGAGCCTGATATGGTTATCACCTTTGATATTCGTCCGGAACATGATATTGAAGGTAATTTCGACATCTGGGTCGATGTGCAGAAGCCCCCAGTTATACCATTATGTGAGTTTCTCAACCATATTTATGTCTTTGATATTGTTTATTCAAAAATAGTTGCCAACTAATTTCTATTGACAGCTTATTTCCATTCAAGCAAACATGTCCGGCGCTTGGTAGACATGATCGTCCACTGTCCCGGGGCTGAACTAAATTGCGAGGAGATAAGTCATTATGTTTCATGGCTTGAGGATCTTGATGCTGTCAAGACAAATTATTTTCCTGGACTTAAAAATCTTAGTACTCAAAACGTGCGACCAATAGTGATCGTATTGAACTATGGTCACATCTATTTAGGAAAGATGGTAAGATTTTTACTATTAGTCCTCAGTGCATCTTTTGCATACATTATTTTTTAAGCTAAACTTCATTACTAAGTATGTTACTATATGATGTTCTTCAATAGGGACTCCCGATGAATGTTGTGCCTCATTGGATCGAGACTAAAGGTCGTTTGAGAATGGTTAGCTTACGACCAAGATATCCGGCAATGCACTTTAGTGCATTCAGGATTTTAAAAGCGAGGACTGCTTAATAGTGAAAGACTGGAACAAAATTGTGAACGATCGCGGAGAAGTACTAGGGGGCAGCAATCAGAAGTGCAGCCCACGATTAGGAGTCAGGTTCATCTGTATGCTCCAACATGATGAAGCAGGAGTGCTACACATGTTTTATGCTATTTTACCTGAGAAAGAGCAGCAGGAGTGATTAGCTGGCTAGAAATGAGTTTGAAGATGATGATGTGCTACACTATGACTATGATGATTAAATAGCTAGTGTTGGTGGTAATGACTATGATGATTATTATTAGCTAGTGTTGGTGGTGATTAGATAGCTACCGCAGCTAGTGTTGGTGGTGATTAGCTAGCTAGAATGAGTTTGAAGATGATGATGTGCTACACTGTGACTATGATGATTAAATAGCTTGTGTTGGCGGATTAGATTCAAGTGGAGGCAACATGTGGTGCACATCGAAAGTACTACTATTCCAAACTAGATCAAGTTTGGATTAGTAGTATACTTTTGACAGGCACCACATGTTGCCTCCACTTGAACCTAATCCACCTTCATTTGACACACTCTTATGGACATAATGATATAACAACGTCATAATTGGTATTGTATCAAAATTTGTATAACGGCGTATAAATACACTAGAAATTAAAAAAAATAAAAAATACTAGTAGCGATGGAGAGTAAACACACTACTACTAGCTAGATTAGCAGTAGCGCGGTAGTGAACACACGCTGCTGCTATATGTCTTAGCAGTAGCGTGTGTCGCACGGGCTACTGCTAAGGAATAGCTGTAGCGCCTTACTAGTAGCGCGGTGACCCGCACTACTACTAGGGTTTTCCCTAGTAGTGCCTCCTCCTCCACATACTATTTATTTATCACTTATGTTTCCTTAGTCTAATGTGTGTGTGTGTGTGTCTTTGTCTCTGTGTGTGAGTGTGTGTATCTCCAACCCTTTCTCCCGTAAACACAACAAACTTATGTTTTTTTGCGGGCAACAACAAATTTATGTTACTTGGTAAATGTGTCTCTCAAGCAAGAAAATTGTTTTGTTGTAGTTCCAAGCAAGAGAAAAAACATTCCTCAAAGAAAGAAAGGAGGTATGAAAGACTGGCAAGAGAAAAAACTGGCCTCGAAAAAGAGGGCCATCATATATGCAATGAATTGCAAAAGGAAAATGAGTAAAGATAAGAACTATGGAAGAAGCCTCTCTGGATGAATTCCCTAATTCAATTGTTACAAGAGAAAATGCAGCGCAAGAAAGTGCATGTTGTTGGACAAGCTGAAGAGATGCATCGAACAAATGGGAATGGTGTATTCGGCTCTAGTAGCATTGTTGCCTTAACATAGTTCACCTTCACGGCGATAAAAGACGTGACAAACAACTTTCATGACTCTAGAAAGATTGGGGATTGATGGTGGGTGCGGAACCGTCTACAAGGGACTTATCTATCACAATACTGTTGCCACAAAAAAACTCAACCATGAAGACGCAACATGAGATAAAGGTTCAATGATGAGGTAGTTTTTGTTATTCTTGCAAACATACTGTCATGGCATCGTATTAGCAGTAAGACATGTTTTGAGATTAGAAAAACTAGAATGGTGCATCTAAATGTATATGTGAATTTCCTAAATATTACAGGTAGAAACACTTTGAAAGATGAGACATCTCACCTTGTCACTCTAATAGGAGTGTGTAGGGAGGCCAAAGCATTAGACTTTGAATTCTTGTAGCATGGAAGCGTATGCAGTGCAAGCACCAAACGAAGCCCCTCTTTGGAGGATGTGTATTAGAATGGTTGCTAACATCTACACGGGGCTTATCATCCTCCACTCCAACAAACAAAAGGATCATCCATGGAGACCTAAAGCCTAAAAATTGCATCCTCGACACTAGCTTTG
This sequence comes from Aegilops longissima, assembly GCA_021605205.1. Lineage (NCBI taxonomy): Eukaryota > Viridiplantae > Streptophyta > Magnoliopsida > Poales > Poaceae > Aegilops > Aegilops longissima. The sequence goes on along the minus strand of CM038681.1, from coordinate 52,230,369 downwards.
TATGCAAACTTGCAGGCTTTGGGATCTCCCGTACATTGGCGTCACAAACACTACTGTCTCCCCTTACGAAAAAATTGTTGGAAATATGCCCTAGAGGCAATAATGTTGTATTATTTATTTCCACATTTATAATTAAGAGTTTATATTCTATGTTGTAACTGCTATAATTCTGGGATATGTGATTCGGAGGAAAACTCATAAGCACGTGTGAAATGTTAAACGGTAAAACCTGATTCCTAGTCTTGCCTCTAGGACTAGCTCAAGTGTTGTATGTTGATCATGTTTTCCAGATCTTGGGATTTTGTTAGGTGTAAAGATAGTCCCAAAAACAACATTGAGGGTATGATGTTAGAAGAATGATCATATTGAATTGACCCAACTTGTTTGTTATACTTTGAGATGTAATTGTCACAAGTCTATTGATATTAAATGGAGAGCTAATGTATGCTTTAGTTCCTTAGTCCATGAGACTATTGTAGTCATTTCATACCGGATGATGGTCTTTGGGGTTGCTCAAATGTCATATGTAACATGGTGATCATAATGACAGCTTTCAGGTTCATCGGAAAGTATGACAAGGGCTAGATAGACCAAGAGTGGAATTTGCTCCTTCGATGATGAAGAGATATTCTTAGGGCCATCTTTGTGTGACGGCATCCATCATCGTCTGGCCAGACACAGGTGACTAGGGCACAGTGATGCCGGAACATGTCAACAAGAAAGAAGAACAAAACTGGTAACGAGGAGACCAGTATAGTGAGCATGAGAATGACTCAAGTGGATACCGATATATCTCACCTCGGGTTTTGTAAAGTATCGTGAACCAAATATAATAGCATATGATAACCAAAGGTTCGCTCGAATATAATTCGTCTATTCATAGGGATCAATATGGATGTCCACGGTTCCGCTATTAGTCATTGAACGAAAGGGAGTTTCGTTCATGTCTATGTTTTATCGAACCTACAGGCTCACACGCTTAAGGGAATCATGATCTGTTGAGTGTCAGTGGAGTAAGAGTTATGAGAAAATATTCACGAAATAGTTTCAGGGATTTTATAAATAGTTTCAAGAGAAACTAGAAGTGTTTCGCGGTAACCGGAAGAGTTTTGGGGTTTACTGGGTAATATGGGGAATTGATATATAGGTGGAAAAAGAGTTTATAACAATGTCTTTAGTTCAATGATGGTTTGATCTTTAGAGCCACATGTACTAGTGTAATTTGGTAATTTCAGTGCATGATTTCCTCCAAGAGAAGTACATACATTTAAAAAATAGGGAGTTGAATAAGTTGGTTATCTATAAGGGCATGAGCCCCCTTCCCCTCTGGCAGCTTGCAGAGTGATTCTCCAAGCACTAACCCTAGAATCGTCTTCCACCACGTGTGTCGCCTCCCTCACCATTGTTCCCGGTAGTGGTCGCAATAACTTGTCCTCCTCCCTTCCTCCTTGTGGTGTGAGGTTTGTATTACTCTTTATAGCAGAGGCATAAAGGTTGTGCAAAAGGCTAGTTGGGCAAGCCATGTTGACACTCTATGGACTAGGTGGTGGTGATGATGCCCTTGGAGCTTCACTCGCCAACTCCACCCTGTATGCAAGGTAATTTAGTAGACGCCCTCCTGATCCTCATCTGTGACGACGTGGTGCTCTCTTCCCGACCACGGGAGCACCTCTGGTGAACTTGCCCATATCCAACATGCCTCCATCATATTCCTCTCTAGGATGGACAAGGAGTTGGAGGTTATGGGGACAATGACAACTATGGGTATCATTACCTCCTTGGAGGCATCGGGGCGACATGTCGTCATGGCCTTAACCGTTGTAGGATCGAAAGTATGTCTAGAGTGGGGGTGATTAGACTACTTGACCAAATAAAAATCTACCATTTTCCCAATTTTAGTCGTGGGCAGATTTTAGCAATGAGCACAAGTCAAGCAATCAACCTACACATGCAATTCTAAGAGTATAGCAGCGAAAAGTAAAACATTGCATATGAAGGTAAAGGGAAGGGTTTGGAGAAGGCAAACGCAATGGAGACACGGAGATTTTTGGCGTGGTTTCGATAGGTGGTGCTATCGTACGTCCATGTTAATGGAGACTTCAACCCACAAAGGGTAACGGCTGCGCGAGCCCATGAAGGGATCCACCCATGAAGGGTCCACTAAGAAGCAACCTTGTCTATCCCACCATGGCCATCGCCCATGAAGGACTTGCCTCACTCGGGTAGATCTTCATGAAGTAGGCGATCTCCTGCCCTTACAAACTTCTTGGTTCAACTCCACATCACAATGGAGGCTTCCAAGCGACACTTAACCAATCTGGGAGACACCACTCTCCAAAAGGTAATAGATGGTGTGTAGATGATGAACTCCTTGCTCTTGTGCTTTAAATGATAGACTCCCCAACGCTCAACTCTCTCACACAGATTTGGCTATGGTGGAAGAGGCATTTGAGTGGAAAACAACTTGGGGAAGGCTAGAAATCAAGGTTCAAAAGGTTGGAATGGAATCTCTTGATCTCAACACATGAGTAGGTGGCTCTCTCTCAGAAAATGGATGGTGAAAGTGTAGGCACGTTCTGATGGCTCTATCACAAATGGAGAAGGGGGTGGAGAGGTATATATAGCCTCCACACAAAATCCAACTGTTACACACTTTTGACCCATCTCGATGGCACCGATCAGAAAACTCGATGGGACCGATCTATTCAAAGATATGAACGTTAGGAATCTTGATGGGACCGACTGGAACAACTCGGTGGTACCGATGTGCTAGGGCTTAGGGCAAACATCATCTCGGTGGTGTCGATTGCATCAACTCGGTGGGACCAAAGTGAAGCAATAAGCAACAGAGAATCTGTCAAGCCAACTCGGTGAGACCGATTGCATAAACTCGGTGAGACAGAAGCAAATGCAATAGATCGCAGAGCGCTGGCAAGGCCATCTCGTTGGGACCGAGATCCGTATCGGTGTGCCAGAATCGTTAGGGTTTCTGGCAGTCGCTATGTCAAGTAAACTCGGTGGCTACGGGTAGAAAGAATCGGCGGCCGAGTTTGGAATTTAGGTTTGGACATATTTGGATGGAGAAAGTGGTTGAGGGTTTTGGAGCAATATCACTAACCATTTGAGCAATTAGACCATTAAGCAACACCCCATCCCCTTCTAATAGTATTAGCTTTCCTATGGACTCAATGTGATCTTGGATCACTAAAATAAAATGAAGATTCTTGAGCTTTTGTCAATCTTTGTCCTTATCATTTTGAGGGGTCCACATCTCTAGTCCATGCCATGCCAATCACTGAACATCCTGAAATATTTATCTTGAATGGATATTAGTTCAATGAGCTATATGTTGTTATGAATTACCAAAACCACCTGGGGATTAGTTGCACTTTCAACCGTGTCCACCGGCCCCATCCTCTGGCTCTGATACATCCTAAATGTATATATCCCTTTTGAATTTTAATTGGGATTTTTACTGTGTTTGTATTGTGTGTTCAATAATTTAAGGCCTAGGCAACATGATCTAAAGACCTAAGTGGTTAAGCACGCGTTGTATAGCGATTTCTTGGGCTTTCATGTGATAGGTGTTGGTATTAACAAGGAGCGATCGCGATATGAGGAGCACGAGAAGTGACATCACTTAAGGTGTTGTTTCAACTATTGATTTTAGACACCGAACCGACCATTGCTAATGACAATGAAGGGGGCAATAGTACTCCCTTCATTTCAAAATAATTGAACTTATAGGATTATCCTGAATCAAACTTTTAAAAGTTAGAAAAATCTCCAAAGATCTACACAATATAGAATATGTATATAAATATATATATTTATATATCATAATGAATACAGTGAAGCAAATTTGGCATTGTAGATGTTGATATATTTTAAAATGGACTTAATGAAGTTTGACTTTTTCAAACCTAGAACTTCAATTATTTGCAAAGGGGGGGAAGCGTTGAGTTTTACAGGGAAGCGTTGCATTTCTTGTAAACAAATATATATTTCATGCGGGCTGTATATGCAAATGGACCTGTGTGCCTGCCCTGTACTAATGTGGTTCAACGTGGAGTTTTTCTTTTTTGTGGTTCAACGTGTAATTGTTTGCAGGAAAAAAAAGCTCCTAAGGTCCAAACCGCCATCAAGGTTTTCCAAATAAATAGCCGTGAAAGCTTCTCCCCTTTTCCATCCGGCACCCTCCACAAGTTTCTTCTCCACGCCCCCCGCGAGTTAGCGGAATTGCCACGCGACTCCTCCCGCCGCGACCGCGATGGAGCCACCCGGTTCGGGTACAGGAGCAGCAGAACCGGTCGAGGACGACCACAACCAAGAACCGGCCTCCAACTCCAACGCCTCCTCCCCAACCGCTGCTGCGCCGCCACCTCCCCTCCACCTCGAGCAGGCCGGAGGCGGCGCCGATGGGTCGAGCCCCGCGACGGTGTTCGACCCGCGGAAGGGCAAGGATCCGGTGTCCCTGCTGCCGCCCTGGGTCATTCCTCCTCCCCCGAGCCCCGCCACGGTGTTCGACCCCCGGAAGGGCAAGGATCCGGTGCCCCCGCTGCCGCCCTGGGTCATTCCTCCTCCTCCGAGCCCCGCGGGCAGCAGCAGCTCCTCCGACTCCTCCATCGACTACGGCGCTGCATTCAGAGCCGGGGCCTTCGGAGACGGTGTCACGGAGTCGAGCGCCGCCGCCGAACTCAGAGCCCGCGGCGGCAGGGCGCGGGCTACGTGGAGCGACCCCTTGGTGGCGGACACGAGGGAGGAGCCCAACGCGGCGGCGCATCCGTCGTTCGACCACGGGATGATCGATCGGCTGGTGCGAGAGCAAGCGGCCGTCGACGGGGCGATCGGGCTACGGGAAGAGCCCGACGAGGCGGCGCCGTCGGTCGACCCCAAGCTGGTTGCGCAGTCGTTGCTCGAGCGGCTGGCGAGAGTGCAGGCGGCCGTCGACGAGGACAACAGGCGACGGGAACAGCAGGTGACGACCTCTGCATTTCTTGGAGTTCTTGTTGTTTCTTGGAGTTCTTAGAGTCTCTGGAGTGCGTTCTTGAGCGTTTCTTGGTTTCCTGTTGAGCAGTACAACTCGTTGCGCGCGGAAGAGGCGATGTATAGGAAGGAACAGGTATGGCTTGAATCTGGTCTTCTTGCTTGCTCGGAATTGCTTGCTGTGCTGTCATATTTTGGCAAGAAATCTTGATGCCAAAGTCTTGCTCGGAATTAGTTAAAATCTTGGCGTTGGGGATGATTTAGCAGTACAAACGGAATCTCGGCGAAATGTTGGGGATAGGTTGACGATTAGGCATTTCCTGATTAGGCTCTTCTTGCTGTGCTAATTAATTCTTCTATTTGGTTTGGTATGATAGCATGTTTTGCACTTTTGCTGCAAGTGAAAAATGTGGGGAGATATGAGGATCATGTCTTGGCAGTGGTTGCTGTCATATTTTGGCAAGAAATCTTGATGCCAAAATGTATCAGTTTCCAGTGTAGATGAATGGTGTTAATGTTATAGGGGAAGTTAATCTGAATGTTTGCTCGGGATTACATGGCTCTATGCTTTTGCCTTTTGTCATCTGTTGCCTGAAAGGCTGAAACTGGCTCCGAAGCCTCAAAACTCGATTCGTATGAATAACTCAAACATTTCAATCTTGTTAGCCCTTTCACCCTTGCTAATCCGAAATATGTGATCTTGATGCTAATTCTGTGGACCAGGAGAAACTATCACAAGCAAAGGTTGTGGTAAAGGTGAAACCCAAGCAGGACAAACTAGGTATAAACTGGAGTTGGATCAAGAAGAAGGTATGGCCTGAATCTTGTCCACTCTTCTCACTTGTGATTCTTGGGTGGTATGAACTGGGATTTTTTGTGCATAGAAGTTAGAACTGGGATATTTTGGTTTTCTTTGGTTTATGTTTGTTCATGTTAAATTCTTGGACCTGTTAGTGTAATCAAGGCATGAAATCTTGGTTAGAGCGTCTTGTGGCATCCTAGTGTAGAGGAGGAATCTTGAGCAAATGTTGGCAGAAGTACAAATGCCCTTGGCGCTCGTGGATCTTTCCACAATCTGGCATTGTATTTTGAAGCAAATGGCTATCTGGTTGAAACTGTTGTCTGTAAAATGTGGGGAAATCATGAGGTCATGTCCTACTGCAATGTTTTGGTAACAGATCCTGAAGTCAAATGTATGAGCTTCCTTTGCAAACAGATGCTGTTATCAGAAACTTTAATCTAGACATTACTTCAAGACTGCATAACTGAACATAATTCCTGTAAATCATTTGCCATTTACATGCAAAATCGGCGACCACTTTAGGATTTGGTCGAGAAGTTTCGCAATTTTGTCGATTGGTTGCTGGAACTGGTTCAGAAGCCCCAGAGTATAATTCATGTAAATAGTTGCCAAAAATAAAGAAGCTTTGATGCACATGTTTTGTGGTCTTGCTATACATTATTATTTTTCCTTTTGACCGGGAAAAGGAACAAAAATAACTGGTTGTTTGTTAATTCCACTCGTTTTCCATTCCCTTATTTCTTGTTTTGAAATACTTGATCTTGTTGATTCTGTACAATTGTAACTTCGTTTTCTTCATTTCCTGTTAAATAGATTTTTCATAGAGAAGGAAGGGAAATATGTTCGGAACATGTGAACCACCAGGTTTGTCTCCATTTTGCCTGATGTAATATTAAAAATTGAAGTGCAAGAAAAATCAGGATCAAATCCCTATATCACAAGATACTGCGATTAGTGGTTCCTGTAAAATCAATTGTTCAGAAGGATTATGTTCTCTTTTATAAATACTAAATTGTATGTTAACTCTTGGTTGTGATAGTCTGATGGGACCTGAATCGTACTTGTACTGTTGTTGAGTTTATCATGTGTTAACGGGCATCTTCTTGTTTTCTTACTGAACAACAACCAATCAATATCAATGATGGGATTATATACTAGCAGTTTCAAACATTTCCAGAGAACATGGAAACCTGAAATTTTGAATGAGAACAAAATTTCCATCACATTTTTGGATATGTTGTTTCCATGTTCAACTCAGCGTAATTTGAATTCTCATATTTGTGCGTTCGTTGCAGACACATCCCATCACTGAAGTCAGAAGGCATCATAGGCTTGCTTCTGACGAGGCGAACCATCTTAATGCCTATTCAGAATATAGACCGGTGATTGGAGATGGGGAGTGTTTCTACAGGAGCTTCATATTTTCGTACCTTGTAATCGTCCTCCCCCTCTTTTCATTGTCATAGGATGTTGGTTTAGGCATTTAACTTTCTCTGTTTTCGTGAATGTACAACAGGAGCAAGTTATTGATAGGCAGGACACAAATGAGGAAAACCGTCTCCTTCAGGTTGTTGAAAGAATGTCTATGCGACATGGAAATCTTCAATGGAACTCTGAGTTTTGCAGGAGCAGCAAAGTAAGTTCTTTCCTTCTCCATACTAGTTCTTTCTTTTTCTTTTTTTGAGGGTAATGTTCTTTCTTGGATAAACATGCTTGCAAGGGATGATGATTCTATTCAGGTTACAGTACACTTCAATCAGCATCTGGCATCTCCCAATCTTTGTTTGTCATTTGCAGGAGATTCACAATTGCTTAACAGTAGTGGCATGCCATCACAGTTTTATACACTGTTGGCTGTTGGCAGAAACTCAAATTTGAAGTTTATTGTAAAGTTAACGACCCGATTGTAACAACGGCCTTACGAAAATTTACTTGCAAAGGAACGTCAATATAATAAGGAAGTAACGTAATTTTATGCTTGTTTGAGCACTGCAACAATGCTCACCTACTGGTTATTATTGGATAGCCACCTCACTGTTCTGTTACTAGCTATAGTATATGCTTAACGACTAAAGATTCTCAGGCGAGTTATCTTAGGTGTGTTCTTTAATATCTTTCCATTGATCAGTATTCTGTATGTATCATTGTAACATATGATATATGATTATCAACTGCGAATTATTGAGTCGCTGGTTCTTTCAGGCATTTAAGAATCTGATCAAGAAAATAATGAGACTGAAACATGGCAGAGAATCAACTAGCAGGTTTTTGACTCCCTTGGTTTTCTGCAATTCCATCATAGTATTGTGGCCGAATACATTCCATCTCACTGACATAATATGTGCCATCTTTAGCCGCCGTAAAGAGAAACTTCTCAAGTTCTTCAGCAAGGATGATACGACACTAGACAGTGAGAGAAACACCCTTGAATTCATATTTCCTTTTGTCCATCACAATTCATGTTTCTGACACATTTTCTTGGTTAGTTTTCATTTTCCTCAGATTAGTAGTAGCTATCCAGATGTGCTCGCACAGGGAGGTGTATGAACCGCTTATACCAGGGCTCAGAGGAAATTACAATCTGGAAGATGTCAGTGATGCATATTCTCCCTTACATTACCGTTGTGCTGATTTCCAATGCATACATTGTTGGATACATGACACTCAATTTACCTAACCTGTTATTGTTGTTGTATGTACAGTGGTGCTTTTGGCGCGTCACTCCAGCTCGTCGGTTCACGGATCATGTTATGATGTTGGCCTTGGCCAAAGCGCTTGAGGTACCCCTCAGAGTGGAGCGAGTCCGAGGAGGATATGATCCAGATATCTACACTGTTCCTGGAGTTCCCCGTCCGAGAGTGACCCTGCTGTACTCGGCAAATCACTACGAAATCATCTACCCACGTGCTCCTTCTGCTGAGAGTTCAAGTCATCAGGCTTCCCAGAGAGAACATGCTGCTGATCAGGGTTCAAATCAACAGACTTCCCAGAGAAAACATCCTGCTGATCAGAGTTCAAGTCATCAGGCTTCCCAGAGAGACGATCCTGCTGATCAGAGTTGAAGTGAATAGATTCCACCGGATTAAAGTTGAGTTGGGCTGCTGCATATGAATGAGATTAGTGGTAGGCATATCATCCTCCAGATATCTACATGCAGTGATGAAGTTGGGGTAGGCATAGCATATACACTTGTGTGCTCTTCTTTGATAGGGAGAAAAACTTGTGGTGTTGTTTGAATTGTTGGCTGGTATACTTGTGCATTCTTTGAAAGAATTTCTTTCTAATGTTGGCAGAGATACATACTGCTGATGCCACTGGATTGGTTGATCAGTTTGGTGCTAAGGATGAAACTGTTTTCCAACAGTTTACTCATAATGTACTACCTTGTAACAATTGAGTGACCCTGCCTGCTTTGTGAAGCTGTTCGAATGACAACAATCTGGCTGGTATTATTTTGTAATGTACTACCAAACTGCCAAAACGTGGTTAAGACAACTTGTTGTACCTATTTCTACATCAGTGGAAGTTGTAGAAACCGCAATCTTTGCACATGTGGTGTCATCCAGGGTGGGCTCCAGCTCTGGAATAAGGTTCAACACATCAAGACAATCTACAAGAAGGGAAAATGGCACATCACATTCAAAAAATGTTCACACTTTCCAAAAATATGGTCGTGTCATTTAAAAAATATACAATGTAAAAAAATGTTTGAGTAATTTGAAAGATACTCCATCCGTCCTAAAATGTAAGATTAGTGTAAAAAATGATCTTATATTTTGTCTTTAGCAACACAAAAGTTTGCGACATTAAAAAAATGTTCACACATTTTTAAAATATGTTCGTGACATTTTATAAAATTTTATACAATGTAAAATATGTTCACGTAATTATATAAAAATATTTGCATGAAGAAAATGTTCACACGTTTTGATAATATGTTAGAGATTTTTAAAAATATTTTAAAATAATTTTAAAATTTCATCGTATATAAAACAAATGTGCAGCATTTGTACAAAGAATTTAAAATATGTATTAAAAATCAATATGTATTAGAAAAAAAGAACAAATCAAAAATCAAAAGAAAAATCAATGAAACCGTAAAGAAAAACACAAAAAGAAAGAAAAAACACATGGAACCTTCCTAAAACCAATGAAAGGTTCCATGAACGAATCCTTAGAACCTTCAAGAAAACCACTTCACTAGGTCGGCCCACTAAAGTGACGCATCTGTTAACGCCAGTGCCAAGGCGGAGCTACGTCTCACAATAAAAAAAAAATCAATGGAAACCGTGAGAAAAACACAACATATGATAGATTGATCGAGTTTGTTGATACACAATTAAGAAACAGTAAGACGTAGCGAGCTATGCCTCTCCAAGGCGATTAGGCACTCCCGCTCATCCAATTCGGACGTGCATGACCTGGATCCACTCCTACCCCATTTTACCATGAGATAGCTACCAAACGTAAATTGGGCCACTACTTCGCAATACAACTGTGACGATTTCCTATGAACCGAGCCAACATATTGTCGGCTAGGGTAATTACGTGCGGACATGTCACACCCCAAATGGGTCTTAGCCATGACAATCGCCACATGCTTATAAATCTCAAATTTATAAGCCGGATCTTCTAACGTACGACACCCTAAGGTTGAGTCATTGGCGTGTGGGCCTGGGCCACATGTCAGTGGGCACCACGGCACGTCAGGGGAGTCGCGTTCTCGTATGTGGTTACTATAGCGTGGTCCTGCTCCTCTATTGGAGTTGAATAAGTGTAACTCAGAAATATCTACAGCCATAGTGTCCCTAGATTTTTATAGCTGCTTGTGCTTTGCCATCTAAAATCGTACACGTGCATAGGTAATTCAATGCTACATATTAGTGCAAGCTTGAACTGCAAAATATCTTGTACTACAACACACCTGGCTACCTACCTGAAGACTCTACATGCACGTTCTTGTAATGCACATCGTTCCACACAAAGACTGGTCATAGTAAGAGTAACTTCAACAGGAATATAGAGTCCAACTAAACAAATTTACTTATGTGACAATGAGTTAATGAGGAGAGAGGGTAAATTTGAGTAACTTAGCTACTTACTGTAACATCATATATTCCAATACAATATGAGTCTGTAACCTAATTCTGAGAGTGTGCATATACACCTATGAGCCAAAGTGAATTTCCGAATAAATGAAGCTTTGCATAACATCATACTTATGTTACTACCCACTATGAAGGTAGTAACATAGCCTAAGAACATGTGTGTTACTAGTGTAACTTACTCTCCACTACGGGTAGGCTAATGAACTAAGTTGACTACTCTGCTTAGTACTCCCTCCTTTCCAAAATATAAGGCGCGGTTTGACTTTTCTGGTCTTCATTGCATAACTTTGACTATTATTTTTATTTATTGTATGTCTATAAAATTAGTATACATACATATGAAATAAAATTATTTTGCAAGACAAATAGGCCGATGTCATTTATACATGTTGAATCCATATACTTTGATATATATTAGTGGTCAAAGTCATGCATCAAAGACCGTAAAAAGTCAATCACGCCTTATATTTTGGGAAGGAGGGAGTACTAAACAATAACTGCCAATGATTGATTTTATTTAATTAGGTTGATACTTACTACTCCATTGTGTGCTATTTTCTCTTTTAATTTTCCAATTACAACACCATATTTATTCTAAATAACACGGGTATTACATGACACCCAACCCATCGTCGTGGCCTCCGAGCCTCTTCTTGTTTTCCCCATTGACGACGTTCCTTTTTCCTAGCGGTCGCCGTGATGGTAGCCTCCTTCCCCCAGCCCCTCGCCAATGATGATGCTTAGGTTTCCGCCTGCACTTGCTGCAACATGGGAGGTCAGGCGCAACGGTGTTACTGTTGACGGTGGAAAGAAGATCATCAATATGGGAGGTGACTGGAATAATCTAGTATGAAAGAGATCAAGTTGAAGGTAGGCATTCTTTCCCCGCTTCTCAACTCCATCAAAACCCTCCCAGATCTCGCAACCACAACTCTCTCTCTCTCTCTCTCTCTCTCTCTCTCTCTCTCTCTCTCTCTCTCTCTCTCTCTCTCTCTCTCTCTCTCTCTCTCTCATCTTGCTTTATTTGTGATTGCTTAAGATTCCCCTAATTTTGTTTGCTTTTGTTTCTATACATGTTAGGTTATGAGGTTTACAAAGAATGAAGTTGAATTGGTCTTTCCTAATTAATTAAACAATAGGACTGGAGGGTTAGAATAGATTGAGACCGCTGAGTTATGGTGGAGTTGGTGCGTAGTTTATGTAGGTATGTCAGGCAGGTGGCCAGTCAATCTACAATTTTTTCTGTATTTGGGAGATGGTGGCAGTTGTGAGTGCTGAAGTGTATATGTTGATTGCCTAGCCCTTTTTAACAGTTCAGAATTTTGATTGTGTTGGCTAATGCATAAATCTTAACATGATATTAGAACCCAGGTTTTGGTTTCCCTCGGATGCCGCAACTCGTCCTTTCTCCTGATCGCTTTTTTGGTCTATCGCGATACGCACGTCCCTTGTGCTCGCTTTGTGACTTCTCATTGATCTCTTCCGTTGGATTTCCTCTGCTTCTAGCAACCTCCAGGATGTGGGCCACCGATTCCCCGACTCCCTCTAGGGCATGGGCTTTGATATCATGTTAACCTTCATGCACTATCTAATGCAATCAAAAGTCGAACTGATGAAAAGGGCTAGACAATCCACATATACACTTCAACACCCCCTCTCATGTGTGACGCGGAAAGTCAACACACGAATAGACTCAGAACTATGGCTCAAAAGCGTTATACATGGACATAGAGGGGCCCAACCGTATTTTTTTGGATAAATTGCAAAAGTTAGGAATTGAATTCAAGACTTAGGCTTTGTTACCATGTTAAGCTTCATGCATTAGTCAACGCAACCAAAAGTCCGAACTTAAGACCTTAGGCTCTAATACCATGTTATGATGCAACTTAGTTATATTGTAAGGTCCAAGGGATTGACTATTCATCACCCTAGGTGAGGAATAGTTATTCTTCACCCACCTCTATTTTAACATCTATGCACCGTAATTTTACATTTCGTAAATTTTGTCTTATTTTAGATATAAAAAGAGAACGTAAGAAAACCTGTAATCGTCGTAATTGTTTTTTATGTTACGCAAAATTACAAATGTAAAAACACAGTGTAAAATGTACACAAAATAATTTTTAACCTATATTTTTTTGTTATGCTAAATTTTATGCAGTAAATCAATATGAATGTAAGTATTTGTATTTCAAATGTAATTTATTTATGAAATGATCGTAAGATTACATCGGTGAAGAATAATTTATTCTACACCCTGGGTGATGAATAGTAACACTATTTTATATATATATATATATATATATATATATATATATATATATATATATATATATATATATATATATATATATATATATATATATATATATATATATATATATATATATATATATATATATATATATATATATATATATATATATATATATATATATATATATATATATTTGTTACAAGCAGTGGTAGTTACCACCACTTGCGTTTTGTATGTTGTATGTAGTATCTATCGAAACTAAGAGTATATACGTGTAGTATGTAGTATATAACAATGATTAGGTAGTATATATACTAATTTTAGGTAGTATGTACCGTGTTTTGAGTATGTTTATTTTACGCACAAATATGTACGTATTTCACAAATATAACAAAAACTATGGGCTCATATGCAATTTTTTATGTAACTTGCTTTGAAATATCTTAGATATATTATATGAACATATTTAAAATAATAAAATAGTATATATAGTACCACATGGTAGTATATGAGATATGTGAGGTAACTACCATCGGGTGGTAGGATGGATTTTCCTATATATATATATATATATATATATATATATATATATATATATATATATATATATATATATATATATATATATATATATATAGTAGACAAATGCCCGTGCGTTGCAACGGAAAATAAAGGGTGTAGATGATAAAAATGATATACCTGATCGTGCACAGAACTGATTGAAGGAAGGAACTTAATAGGACCCTATGCATCCAGGAGACTTCGTGTATCCATGTATCTGTCTTCCCTCGGCTTTCTGATCGAAATTGAACGCACAACATCGAAACATGAATAATTTGCATTTAGAACACTTGCCTTGCCACTTAAGTCATTGCATCTTTGAGGTGAGCTCCGTTGACTAATATAACAATGGCTTCATCGCCCGTTCCGAGGAGGCAGAAGGTGAATTAAGTCTGACGATTCTTCACAAGAGGCTCTTGGAAGCAACGAAATTGAGATTTCGCAAGCATGCATAAAGTTCGCATGGCTAGCCAAGCCAGCTCACATCTAGGAGACCCTAGTTCGAGTTCAGCGCCGGATGATTATTTTTCGGTCTTGTTTTATGGAACGTTATTTTTTCTACTTACGGATGGCATATGTTCTCTACGTCCTGGTACTCCTGATTTGTACGCCCGATTTCCTCAAACTTACAAAAGCCTCATAACAGGATGAAATAAAGCGAAATTAACATATGTATGCATTGTGACTATATAGTCATAACGGCATGAATTGTCTTAATTTACATGATCTGATATATATGGGCCAGTTCATGCAATATTAACATATGTATGCATTATGACTATATAGACCAGATCATGTAAATTAAGACAACTAGAAGACGCCCGTGCGTTGCAACGGGGCCACATTATAACTTTAAAAGTTCAGTATCAGTTATGTTAATATTACATTTAATATTCTCATACATATCAAATGACATTGGTGATATTTTTTACCATCAAATTCTCACACACACACTCGCTCCCTCCCTCTTCCTCACTCTCTTTCCCCCTCTCCCTCTCTCTCTCTCTAACACACACACATATCCATCTTATTGGGTACGGGATCATTATTTTTCGGTCTCGTTTTATGGAACGTTATTTTTTCTACTTACGGATGGCATATGTTCTCTACGTCCTGGTACTCCTGATTTGTACGCCCGATTTCCTCAAACTTACAAAAGCCTCATAACGGGACGAAATAAAGCGAAATTAACATATGTATGCATTGTGACTATATAGTCATACACTTCTGCTTCGGTACACCCCCCTTAAACACATCAAGGGCTGAGATTCACCCATACCCCTTCGCTGCCAGGGGCACGATCGTCTTATGTAAAAAATATAGCCCCAGCGTCGCTGGCGATACCCCAGCGCCTGTGTATGCGCTGCTGCGGATTTGAGCCGAGCAGCGGCTTGGCGAGCGAGCCGAGCCGAGCAGTTGGGAGCCCGATGTCGTGTTTTTTAAGTCGGCGTTGACCGGTGGGGCGTCACGATGTGGGCGTGGCAGCGGCAGTATCGTCATGTCATAACTGCATTGCAGTAATGGCGGCGTGCATGCACGGCGCCGACCGCTCATGGGCCCTCCATCGCCGGCGTCGCGGCGACGGCGCCGCCGCTGACCTTCCGCCTCGGGCGGCGATAGACGCGACCGGTCGGCTGCCGCCATCGCGTCGACCGCCCGCCCGCCAGACGCCACCGACGCGCCGATCGCCGCGCCTTCTCACGCCGCCTCGCTTTGCCGCGCCGCGCCTTCTCCCGCCGCCTCGCATGCCGCGCGCGCGCTTCACGCCGCCTCGCATGCCGCGCGCGCGCTTCTCACGCCGCCTACTTTGCCGCGCCCGCGCCTTTCACAGCTGGCGCAGCGCGCGTGCCGCCGCCGGCCGCCTCTCCCTCGGGGCGCGCGCCACCGACGGCTCGCCCGCCCACCTCCCTCCCCCGCCTTCTATAAAAAGAGCGCGCCATGCCGTGCCATTTCCCTCGCCCCGCCCATCTCTCTTCCTCTCCTCGCCCGCCCATCTCCCTCTCCTCGCCGGCAATGTCTTCGGCGACTCCGACGCGGCGCGTGGCCGACCGGCGGCGGCGTCATTGAGCCTCACCATCGCCGACACGGAGCTAATGGCCCGGTGCGGCGTGTTGAAAGCCGCCGGCAGCAAAGGTGCCGGGCCATGGCGGATCGGGCGAACGGCATCCCACCATGGGACCGCCGCCCGACGAGGGAGCAGCTCCGCGAAGTTCGGCGGCCGGTACAACCGGAGGGCCAGCGCGAGTTACGCGCGGGAAGAACTTCGACATCGTCCTCGGCGCGTTCGAGGGACGCGGCGGCGGACGATCGTCGGGGACATTACCGGCGAGGCGGCACTTCCCGCCGTCGCCGCGCGCCCACCTCCACCGCCCCATCGCCCGGCACAGAAAGGCGCCCTGCGCGGTGCTGGTCGACATCCCGCCGGCGCGAGCCGCCCTCGCGAAGACGGAGACCCGACGACACGCCGGGGCTACTTGCGGCGCTGGCCCGGTCGGCGAGAGGAGGCGGCGGCGGCCACTCGTGAGGAACGAGCGGTGGCGGCCATAGCGGCGGTGCAGGAGCAGCAGCAAGCGGGAAGACAAGCTGGTGGGATTTTAGCAGCGACGGCGGCACGCAGCGATAATGGCGGCGGCGGCGGCGAAGGAGAGGCAGGCAATATGGCGCGGTCGTCGACCTCACGGCGGCAGCGACGATTTAGTAGCTTAGTTTAGGGTTATGTAATAGGAGTGCTCGGTTATGTTTAGGGTTATGTAAAATATTTTGAATTATGAATGAACTCCGAATGGTTTATCTAAAAAAATTCCGGATGTTTAATTTGATGTTAGTCATGCAACTTAAAAAAATAAACATGAATTTGAACGGTACGAGACGATACTCGACACACAAATTGTAGAAAAATCAGTCAAAACGCATGCATGGGTCATGCATGCACAGCAAAAACATAAAAATTATAAAAAAATCTTGAAGCGATAAAAAATATTTAAAACGTGGCATGCATCCTACTGATGATGGTGGAACACTATAAACAAAATTATTGAAGGCAAAAAAAAATAGTGATGCAAAAAAAAAAGTCCACCTGTGCTTGCACGCCGCAACTGCGCTTAATCGGTCCGGCCCGATCAAGCCGGGTGGCGAAAGGGCCGGCCTTTCGGCCCAGATACAGCCTGCAGCACAGGCCAACGGGGGACGATGGCGGGCGGGCGGGAATCGGGGAGTTCGAATAGGTGGTCGGAGCTCGGTATATAAGCCGGTGGCGGCGGCGTCATGGGCGAGGTGGGACTAAACTTTAGTCCTCACCCCGCCGACCCTGCCCAAGACGCCAAGCACACTTAATGGGCGGCCCAGAGCGCCATCGCAAGACGGTCGTTCGGCCGGGCGAGGTGGGACTAAACTTTAGTCCTCACCCGCCGACCCTGCCTCCCCGCGCCAGCAGAGTCAATGGGCGGCCCACGCGCAGCGCCGTCGCAAGACTGCCACTGTGCCGCCAATGCACGCTGTCGAAGGCTTTTTGTTTTTGTTTTAAAAATAATATTAATAAAAATCCATACGTAATATAGAATTGCTAACTATATTTATTATAATAATAATGAGTTGTTTATTAAAATTTATACAAAAACTAATGAGTTTTTATAATTAATTGCTAAAACAATAATGAGTTTTTGATAATTAATTCATAATGAGTTTTTTGTAATGAATATTTTAATCAGTTATTTCTGTCAATTAGTAATTACATTTTAATATTTATGTAATGTTAATAAATGTCTAAATAATATTTAAAATATATGCAAAGTTTAGTACTGTAATGTGTTGCATTAACGGCTAAATGTGTTTACATAATAATAATGCGTTGTTTTTTTAATTTATAAGTAAGAATAATGAGTTTTTATTACAATTTATAGGTAAAAATAATCAATATTTTTTTAATTTTTTATGAGTTTTGTGTAAATGCCTAACATTTTGCAGCTTACTAAAAATTATTAATCAGTTTTTTTGTAGATTAGTAATTACGTTTTTATTATTTTTGTAATGTTAATTAACGTCTCAAAATACTTAACATATATGCAAAGTTTAGTACTGCAATGTGTTGCATTAATGGCTAAGTGTTTATACATAATAACAATGTGTTGTTTTTTATAACTTATAAGTAAGAATAATGAGTTTTTGTATTACAATTTATAGGTAAAAATAATTAGTTTATATTTTGAAAGACATAAATCTTGTTAACAATTGTAGAATACATAGGGCTTTTCATTATTGGAAAACCCTAGAAAATGCGCCGAGCGCTGGAAAAAAACGTGAATTAGCGTGGGTGCTGTGGATGGTGATGGCAACGTGTGGAAAAAGTGTCGCGACGTTTGACGGAGAAGAAAAAAATCGTAGTTGGGGACCCCCTCCCCGGCAGACCGAGAGGTAGGTGGTTGCACTGGGGCTACGTGATGGCATGCATGCAATTGCACCAAAGTGTGCGTACATGTGGGCACGGCCAACGTAGGCCCCCACGCAAGGTTGGAACGAAAACGGACACAAAACGGACGTTGTGTCACATCCGGGCATTGTTTTTGCGATTTTCGACCTGAAAAACCCTAGAAAATGCGCCGAGCACCGGAAAAATACGCGAATTGGCGTGGGTGCTGTGGATGGTGATGGCAACGTGTGGAAAAAGTGTCGCGACGTTTGACGGAGAAGAAAAAAATCGTAGTTGGGGACCCCCTCCCCGGCAGACCGAGAGGTAGGTGGTTGCACTGGGGCTACGTGATGGCATGCATGCAATTGCACCAAAGTGTGCGTACATGTGGGCACGCCAACGAGGCCCCCACGCAAGGTTGGAACGCAACGGACACAAAACGGACGTTGTGTCACATCCGGCATTGTTTTGCGATTTTCGACCGAAAAACCCTAGAAAATGCGCCGAGCACCGGAAAAATCTGGCGAATTGGCGTGGGTGCTGTGGATGGTGATGGCAACGTGTGGAAAAAGTGTCGTGACGTTTGACGGAGAAGAAAAAACCGTAGTTGGGAACCCCTCCCGGCATCGGAGGTAGGTGGTTGCACTGGGGCTACGTGATGGCATGCATGCAATTGCACCAAAGTGTGCGTACATGTGGGCACGCCAACGAGGCCCCCACGCAAGGTTGGAACGCAACAGACACAAAGCGGACGTTGCGTCACGTCCGGCAGTGTTTTGCGATTTTCGACCGAAAACCCTAGAAAATGCGCCGAGCGCCGGAAAATACGCAATTGGCGTGGGTGCTCTGGATGGTGATGGCAGCGTGTGGAAAAAGTGTCGTGACGTTTGACGGAGAAGAAAAACCGTAGTTGGGAACCCCTCCCGGCGGCATCGAGAGGTAGGTGGTTGCTGGGGCTACATGATGGCATGCATGCAATTGCACCAAAGTGTGCGTACATGTGGGCACGGCCAAAGTAGGCCCCTACGCAAGGTTGGAACGAAAACGGACACAAAACGGACGTTGCGTCACGTCCAGACAGTGTTTTTGCGATTTTCGACCTGGAAAACCCTAGAAAATGCGCCGAGCGCTGGAAAAATACGCGAATTGGCGTGGGTGCTATGGATGGTGATGGCAACGTGTGGAAGAAAAAGTGTCGTGACGTTTGACGGAGTTAAAAAAAATCGTAGTTGGGAACCATATTTAAAAAAAAATTGTTTTCCGTTTGAAGTTAAAAAATAAACAAAATGACAAAATAAACATATTTAATACTGTGATATGGCTCTACATAACTGCCCGGCAGTACACTGTCTGGCAGTGAACTGCCCGGTCAGTTAGGTAAAGTCACATCACAATATAAGATATGACCATGCATGGACTACCGAGGCGGCTATATAAACTGGTGTGGACATCATTCGGCTGCCGAGGTGGGACTAAATTAGAATGGCTGCTGCATTGGCCGACCAAAGTGGCGGTAAAGGCGCGGCGCGCGTGGGCCGTCCGATTGACTCTGCTGCTGCGGTGAGGGCAGGGTCGGCGGGGTGAGGACTAAAGTTTAGTCCCACCTCGCCCGCCGAACGATTGTCGCGATGATGGCGCTCTGGCCGCCCATTAAGTGTCTTGTGGTGGTTGGGGCAGGGTCGGCGGGGTGAGGACTAAATTTTAGTCCCACCTCGCCGCCGAACAACGCCGCGACCGCCTTTATATACCTGCCTCCAACGTCCCTTCGAACTCCTCGATACCCGCCCCGTCCCCGCCATCGCCCGATTGGCTGTGCTGCAGGCCGTAGCTGGGCGAAGGCCGGCCCTTTCGCTGTCCGGCTTGATCGGGCGGACCGACACGACGATTGCGGCCTGCAACCACGTTGGGCTGTCATTTTTTGCATCACTAATTTTTTTGCCTTCCATGAGTCACGGCGCGGGGGAGGTGGGAGGGCGCTTTAGTCCCACCTCGCGCGTCCGGGGTGTGGTATGTGCTGTTTTGACCTAATAAATTATTGAAAATTCATAAAGTAAAAAACCACAAATAATAATGAGTTCTTTATTATACTTTATAATGAATATTATGGTTAGATATTATCATTTATAATGAATAATAATAATGAGTTATTCATTATACTTTATAATGAATAATAATAATGAGTTATTCATTATACTTTATAATGAATAATAATAATGAGTTCTTTATAATTAATTAGTAAAACAATATTGAGTTCTTCATATCAGATCAGTGCGGTTGTGTTGGTGGTACGAGGTGGCATGCACGTAAACGTAACCCAAGTTTGGGAGGCGTGGGCAAGCCCACCTTAGGGCCCCACGCAAAAGTTGAGCAATTCGGACACCATACGCACGTTGCGTCACGCCCGGTCAGTGTTTTCGGTGCGATTCACGAAGAAAATCATAGGAAATTCATACGGTGCCGGAAAATTATGAAAACTTGCACGCATGATGGACCTGGCGATGGGTGCGTGTCCAAAAAGTTTGGGGTCCACCGGCTGAGTCAGAAAAGAGAACGCAGTACCTGGCTGACATGGGCCATATCAGATCAGTGCCGGTTGTGTTGGTGGTACGAGGTGGCATGCACGAAACGTAACCCAAGTTTGGGAGGCAGTGGGCAAGCCCACCTTAGGGCCCCACGCAAAAGTTGAACGAATTCGGACACCATACGCACGTTGCGTCACGCCCGGTCAGTGTTTTCGGTGCGATTCACGAAGAAAATCATAGGAAATTCATACGGTGCCGGAAAATTATGAAAACTTGCACGCATGATGGACCTGGCGATGGGTGCGTGTCCAAAAAGTTTGGGGTCCACCGGCTGAGTCAGAAAAAGAGAAGCGATACCGGCCGACATGGGCCATATCGGATCGATGCGGTTGTGTTGGTGGTACGAGGTGGCATGCACGTAAACGTAACCCAAGTTTGGGAGGCAGTGGGCAAGCCCACCTTAGGGCCCCACGCAAAAGTTGAGCAATTCGGACACCATACGCACGTTGCGTCACGCCCGTCAGTGTTTTCGGTGCGATTCACGAAGAAAATCATAGGAAATTCATACGGTGCATGTGAAATTTTTGGAAATGGTTGCATTAAAAAATGCATGAATAATATCTGAGGTTAAAAAAACATCGAAGATAATGGCTCTCTTTTTGAAGAATATGCATGATCCATGTGAACTTTCACAAGCTCTAAGCAGGTGAAGACTCACATCGATCCTGCATATCCTCAAATAGAGTCCCACGAACTGAGATGTTTGTGCATTGACTAAAAGAAAACTATATAAAGGAGTCAACGGCGCGCCGGCTTAGCGATGTGGTATTAAACTACAGTGCATGTTTTTAATAAATGCATCGTGGGCCAGCCGGCGGTAGTTTCACGGGACGGGCCAAGTGGCCCACTATGGCGTGACCAGGTCGATGATACCGTACGTGCGTGCATGGCATGGAAACCAAGCCGCCATTACCTCGCCCCAAGACCGCCTACCCACGCCGCCTCCACGCGCATCCTCACCCGTCCCCGATCCGACGGTCGCACCGCCGTGGCCGTCCAAACTCCCTTCCTGCCCGGCGACGGCGCCATCTGTGCGACTTGGATCTCAGGCCGGCCGTGCCGTCTCGGCAAATTCGCGGCACCCTAAACCCTAGGACGGGCCGTCGGCCAGCGCTTCGTGTGGGCGGAAGGCGGCGGCTGCCACGGCTAACCCACACGGGTGGGGTTTGGCAACGGGCTGCGGTGCTCGTCTAGGCGCCGGAAGGTATGGTATTAAACCATATGTAATTTTATTTGAATCTCCTAACTAGTTAGATAACTGGCATCTTATTTAGAATGCAAGAATTGGGAGATGTGTACTGCTCGGTTGAGAAGTGGTGTGAATTGGTGGAAAAATTCACACCCAGACAGCGCATGATGCTACGTGGCACAAGTTTGGACTGTATGTTGAGAATTCCTTCCGTGAAAATGAGGAAAAATTTATTGGAATTTATGATTACAACATATGATAGTACTAGAAAGCGATTTATTATTCGACCAAATCTGAGACGGCATCAGTGTGCTTAATGAAGATGTTTACGACATATTCGGCTACTCAACGAGGGTGATGATGTCAGTAGCATGATAGCAACAGTACAACTAGATGCCAAAAAATTGTTCGAATCGGTTTCTAGACAAAAGAACAGGCCTAATCCTCATCGATGAGTTGATCAAAATATTGTTGACACTCGGTCATATGATGATGATTTTGTGAGAAGGGTCGTACTGGTTCTTATGGGTACAGTCTTAGCACCACAATCCACCAAGTTTGTTCCTTATCGTTATTACAAAATGGTGGAGGACGTGAACGCTATCAAGTCATACAATTGGAACGATTTTACGTTGAGGGTGTGCATGGATGCTATTAAAAAATCGGTCGAAGATCTTGAAAAATTCAAGTGGCCTATCGGGAACTTGTCTCTTCTTCAGGTACAAGAAATTTGTAATAGTTGTATGTACATATATTTTTTATGTGATCTATGTGTCCGACTTGTTGTGTTTACTATCATGTAGTATATATACTGGGAAAAAGTTGAGCCAATTGGTGTGGATACATTTGATCCTTTGTCTCGTGAATACCCACTAATGGTTAACTGGCCAGAAGCGGAAGGGAAAAAGAGGCGACTATGACAACATGCAGGCGTGGCACCGGCAATGTAAGTCAATAAGTATAGTCCTTATTGGTTGCAAATAGTAATTAACTATAGTTGTTATTTTATTTATTTATTTATTTGTTGTACAGCTTGAAAATTGCGTTAGCCAAGAGTACAGACGTGCTAAGGTAGCACGTGAAGGGACTGTCCCAGATGAAGAAAGAAGAAACCTAAGCGGAAAGGTGGTGGCAGGAGTAGAAAGCCAAGCACGTCGGGGTTTCATCGAACACGACTAACAGTATGGACCGTGTGATGACATACATAAAGCTGCTTCACAAGGAGGTTCTCAATATACCGAAAGATGTGCACAGGTAATGTAGAAGTTATATTAACCATGTTAGTTGTTCAAATGCTGATCGTGTTTCATTTGTGTTTGTAGATGGTAATGGAAAAGTTGAACACGGAAGGTGTGCTGTACAAACCCAATAAGAGGGACAACAATGATGAATTTGTTAATGTCGTCAAGGAGTTGGGATGGAGAATGGCCAGTACAAGTCATCAAAATATTGGCCAGATATTGATTCACCTACCGACGTGGAGCTAGTAACATCTTTCACGTGTTTCAATGATACGGACGTGCCAGTTGATGACACGGGTGCTCCGATAGCGACACCGGTAAAGGTGGCGCTACTGATCCTTTCATTATACGATAATGAAAAATCCCCATGTTCGTCATCAACTGTACGTATAAAAGAGTTTCCGTCTATGTCCCGAACCCGCAAAATGCTGATATTTCTGATGAGTCTATGGGTGGTTTGTCACCAACAAAGTCTGAAGACATGTCTGAGAGTTTCCCGGCAAAGAGCAACATAGGTAATGGTGAAGGCAGTCAGGACAATGAAGGTAAGCGCAAAGCGAAATCCGTCGAAATATTGTCAATCCCGTCACGACATTCTCATTACCCGCAAGAAGCGTGTTAAAAAAGTAAGTCAAGTATTACTTTATAATTCATTCATGCTTTACGTAAATTTTTTATTATTTTTAACAACTGTAGCTGCATTGTTTTAGATCTGTTTGCATCGTCACCATCTTCAATTCTGGCAAGTACTCTTAATATGACTCCGGATCACATAGAGGCAGCCAGAGTTTTTGTTGAGACTCTCGCATCGACTAAGAAGCATGCACACCGAACCGTGGTCGATATGCCGCCACCAGATGGGGACATATGCACGCCAGCTATGCTTCACGATGTCCTGAAGTTTAAATGGTTGAATGGCGCTGTAAGTATGACTTTGGTTTTAACAAGACTCTCATTTCAACTTCACAAGTTGATAGAATTTTTTTGTTTATGTATGCAGATAATCAATGCATATTGTAAACACCTACAACACCGTGATTTCTCTGACCGTTTCATATCAACAACGTGGTTCCCAAAATTTATGTTGAGTAGGGCTAGGGGAAAGACCAAGTCAATTAATGATTTAGAATCAGAACAAGTTACAAAGAAAGCAAAAGTCGCCGCAAGAGTAATGGATGAGTATTTCAGGCGGGACAAGGTATTTCTTTCATATTTATTTGTTTTTGTTATTCATTGCTATTTAATTGCGCTAACATCATTTGATTACTATATAGGCGTATTTTCCTATGCACGTTAATGATAATCATTGGATAACCATAGTGATGCACACCGTCAAGGAGGAGTTTCAAGTTCTTGACTCAAATTCTAAAGGCGCAATTAGCCAAAGAATTCGCAATATGATTGGCACCCTGGTACGCTAAAAATTTTACACTCGCATTCAGAAAATTATTGAGTCATACGTTAAATTCTGGTTTGTTACTTTCTTTCAGAGATCTGAAATATCTAAGGATGTTATGGAGGCCAACTCTATTATTGAATCAAAAAAATTTCCAGATGTCTCATCGTGGCCAATTAATGAGTATAAAATGCCGCACAACAAGATGGGTAAGTTAAATGAGTACATGATGCCGGCACAGCATGCTATATCCTAAGCTGACCACACATGTTTATTGCAGAGTGTCTTGTGGACTTTTTGTGATGTGGTGTATAAAATACTGGGGCGGAGATCGCTGGACGCATGAATTTGACCAGCAAGAGATTAATGAGTCAAGGCCACGATTGTCGCGAAATCATTTTTCCGAGGTCAACAGATTAGACAAAGTGAAGATGAAAATTGTTAAAATCATGGAGAAGGAGTAGTTATTAGCATTGGTAGGGTTTTTGTCCCGTAGAAGGTTTCCCTACCGTTCTTGGATACTTTGATCGATTGTAATGCGACATGGCACTGGGATAGATTTCGACAATTTTCCACGTTTTATTTATTGCTTTCGTGAGACACTACACATTTAAATGCGTGTGGGCAAATAATATTTTTCTGTCCTAAAAAGTATCAGTTTGCCTCTGCCATATTACGGACATATTTGGTTCATGACTTAGCTAGCCACGCCAAAGGTGTGCTGTGCCTAAGGTGTGGCGCTTGTTTTAGCCGCCACACTTTGCTGTAGAAATTTGCCCCTAAATGTAGTGTTGTTTTTGTTCCTACTCGCGGCGGTCTTTTTTTATTAAAAAATATGCCCGCCGTCCTGAGTTGGTGCGGTGAGGATAAAACCTGCACAATATCCCACGTCGATTCTGGTGGCAGCAGCGGCGCTGGATCTGACGAATATTCCAGGCCGTGCGGTGGACGCCCGCCGAGGCAGTTGCGGGCCCGCGCACTCCAGCTAGTGCGGGTTGGCGCCATTGGCAGTGCGCCACGCGCGGGTCTGCTGGCGCAGCACCCGGCCGACCGACAGGCCCGTCTCGTCCCGCCCCAGCCATTGGCAGTGCGCCACGTCTCGTCCCGCCCCAGCCAGCGGGCACATGCAACGATCCCGAGGGGGAATATGGCGATCTGTCGGCCCATAAACGACGTGCGTTGGGCGCGTCGGGCCTATCCTATTCATGCGCCACCTCGCCCGCGGAGAGACGCGCCGACCCAAGTCTTCGCCTTCTCACAAGCTCGCAACAGAATATTAATGAATGCCCTGCTGTGCGCCGTGGCCTCCACGCTCGTGGCCAGAAGGTGTTGTAGTCTACTGTCTGTGCGTGCAGCCGGCCACGGCTGTGTTTTTTTTTAATGGTCACATACATTCATTAAAATTTAAAAATGTCCATAACTTGACTAAGCCATGACACCAGTAACACATTCATACAAATATAAGATGTTTCACACATAAAAATATAAATCGCATGTCTCATAACATTGAACAAGGTGGCATAAATATTATCTCAAAGTGCCATCTCTATTATTCTTAAACAAATAAACTGAAAGTGGTAATGACTTTCATTGAACAAGGTGGTTTAGAGAATAAACTCAAAGTGCCATATATCTTATTCTTAAACAAATAAATTAAAATTGCCACTGGCTTCAATTGATTATGAATACTTCATATTTATGCCCGGTTCCTACATAACAAATTGTAAAGAACTCATCAGACAATTGTGAAGAGAGAACCAGAAAATAATTAAAATTATGGAAAACTTACTTTTCATTCTCAGGGCACGTTTGCCGTCTATGGCCCTCTCTCTTACAAATGCCACAAAGAGGACCGGGTTTTTTCTCAGAAAATGATATTGGTCTTCCATTTTTTGTAACATTTGGATCTTTCTTTGCCCGCCCTGTCTTGCTCTGTTTAGGGGCGCCCTTCGTGGAAACTTTCACGGGATCACCTATGACATCAACATGTTGTTCCCGCTGACGTGGCTCCTCATGCACATTTCTTGTACTACCAACGGCATCATCATCAGGGACCTTTTTCTTCGCTATTATGTTCTGCAGACACTGCATCAACTCATCATAGACAAATGGATCATTTGAAGCAACATGAAAAGCTTCAGCTCCTGTTATACTGAGTTGACTATAGCGAGCACGCTGCTCTGCCCCTGTCCAACCCCAGCCAAACAAGTCACTCTTTCGCTGTGCAGGCAGCCCACCTCTCAAGAACTTTCGACATCCTCTTAAGGATGCAACACTTAGGTATTTTAGATATTTTAGATGCACCAACACATACAGAATGTGTTTGCAAGGCAATCCTTTCCAAGCATTCGCCCACAACTGCATTCTATCATATTCTCGAGTTTTCAGCTCAATAATTCACGCTGAACTGAAATTTCCGGTTATTCCTCCATGTCACGATGAAGGTGTGGCAGTCAACTCCCACTAGCGTCTCAAAATCTCAAGCTCTCCCATCTTCTTCAGATCTTGTTGAAGAATATAAAATTGGAATGAGTGAATACTTTGGCGGCATGCTTCTCAATATCCTTATATTCTGTGATCTGATGGTGGCAATGACTGATTTGAAACACAGTCATCATGCGCCTCGTTCTCACGTAGTCGGACTATGCAATTCTCATAATGCACAACTAGGTCAACAATAGTCATACCGCCGTCCAAGTGCAGGTGAAGACAAGAGTTAAGACTTTCACTCCTCGATTATGCGCATACCCAGAAAAAAACCATCCGACAGATATGATGCTGCCCACGAGTCCTCTTCCTGTACATCCTACTCAACCACTCTTCTGTTTTATCAGTCTTCCATTTACTTAACGAAAGCGTGCCATCTCGCCTCAAAGTTGGCTGGTGAGGTGGAGTAGTACAACAGTGCCCTGAACTCACTTAGCGATTTGTAATTAAGGTGCTTCGCATGTTTTTTCCACGTGCCATGAGCAGAGACGGTGCAACACATCAACCAAAACCAACCGAATAGCTCGTATCATTGCAGCATCTCCATCTGTGATGATTGACCTTGGCTTTTTCGACAATTGGCCTTCAGGAATGTCGGAGCAGCCACACATATGTCGCCGGTCTCATCGGACACAATGGCACAACCAAAAACTGTGGTGCAACGGTGATTGTTTACACCAACAAAGGGATGAACATCATACCGTATCTGTTCATCTTATATGTGCTGTCGAACACCGTGACATCTCCATACAGTTTATAGTCCCGCCTTGTTGTGCATCGCACTGAACATGCTCTTCAAACGGCCCTCCTTATCGAGCACGTACTCAAAGAAAAACTCTGGATCCTTCTCTTTCTGCTCCTCATAATCCCAATTGCCGTGTTAGCATCACCCTTCGCAATCAACTTCATTTTTCTCGGCAACATAGGTTGTACACGTCTCGCCTCGAAACCCACACTTATCATATGAGCCATACCTGCTAATGAAGTTGTCAACAATGATATGCTTTCTGATCCCAGCTCCTTCCATCGCCAATATCTCAGCTATCCGGTGATCTCCCATCACTCGATGTGACCGCAGAAATACCACCTCATCTGGTCTAGCCAACAAATGGTTGTGATCATCCATAAAAGCTGCCACGAACCAAACTCCACGCCCTTTGTCCAACTTCACGACAAAATGTGCGCCACACTGCAACGAGTCTCTGGTCTTAGCCTGGGTACGGCCCTCCGGTTTAAAATTTACTGCGACGCTTTCCTGCCCTCGAGCAAACGTATCTCCTATACCGAACAGTGGTTGAAAGTCCTTTTCCTCGTTTCACCTTATCTTTTCTGATACTGAATCCACGGTCTTTGGCGTAGTTATTATAGAACATGTGAGCCTCCCATTGTGATGCAAATGTCATACCCATAACCTTCAACTGTGTCTCCAGCGACGTTGCTGGATTTCAGCTTCCTCAATGTCCATATTAGCTCCATCCTCATGCTCATCTCCATCTTCACCACTCCAACCATCAAAGTTAGCCTACAATATTCCATGTAAGCAAGTGTAAGTTGCCATTACCAACTATTTATTATTCAATGACATCTTAAATTGTGGACCGAACCTGGCTTATGTTATCCCGAAAGATTCAACACCATGATTTTCCTCGTTAGAACGTCAATATCCTCCTGCACATTAAAAATCATATGCACGTGTAAGTACCATATGGTTCTTCATCCGACAAAAAGAATGTACAAGACACTTACGTTTTCACTACAAGCACCCTCCTCCTTCTTATCAAAATCCTCCTCGGGTAAATTATAAATACGACGACCAGGATTCATTGTCGCTGCCATCATCATCATCTTTACTATCATTACCATTTGTACGATCAACACTATCGCTACCATCCCACTCACTCGTGTCCAAAAACAGATCCGTAAATCCAGTTTCTTTATCCATTATATGATCTCTCAACCTACATTGCAATATTATAATAAAATTTGATCTATCAATTTTAAAACAAATTAAATGTACTACTGAGAAATTCTTATCTAACAAGATATTGCACATAATTATTTACAGATTCAATTTTTTGACGAACTAACAGGCTTACATGGCATGCGTGCACTTCGCCCGCCCTGGCGTGGCTGCGGACGGCGAGGACGTTGCGGAGAGGTTGATCACGGAGTTGCGGGCGGCGACGGCGCCCACGTAGGCCACGCCACCGCGACGACCTGCACGGAGGCGACATCACGCACGGCGGGCGACTCGAAGATCTGTCGCGCCGCCAGATCCCGGTGAAGACGGGAGAAGGCGGCGATCGGCGAACGGGAGGACGTTAGAATTGGCAGCGTGATCACGTCTAGATCGGCGGGAAAGGCGGCTATCGGTGGGTAAGGGCGGCGATCGGCGGGCGGGCGACGTTGGAATGGGCCGCCGATCAGCGCAGGTCGTGCGTTTTTTTTTCGCGACGGCGAGAGGGTAGTTCTTGAGCCAGCCAGTCGGCTCGAGCCGCGCGCTCGGCTCTACCTGTATGGGTACGCCAGATACGGCGGGATACGTTAAGCATCAGATGCCCAAAATGCCCTTATACGTTAAGCGCTGGGTGTACGAAGCAAGCCTCATAGTCATAACGGCATGAATTGTCTTAATTTACACGATCTGATATATATGGGCCAGTTCATGCAATATTAACATATGTATGCATTGTGACTATATAGACCAGATCATGTAAATTAAGACAACTAGAAGACGCCCGTGCGTTGCAACGGGGCCACATTATAACTTTAAAAGTTCAATATCAGTTATGTTAATATTACATTTAATATTCTCATACATATCAAATGACATTGGTGATATTTTTTACCATCAAATTCTCACACACACACTCGCTCCCTCCCTCTTCCTCCCTCTTCCTCACTCTCTCCCCCTCTCCCTCTCTCTCTCTCTCTCTCTAACACACACACATATCCATCTTATTGGGTACGGGATCATAATCCATCTATTTCACACGCACACGCGCTAGTGCATAACAAATTAACAATATGGATTATGTGTATTATATTTGCCACCACAACTTATATTTCCCCGAGCTGCGTCGCTACAGAGCCGAGCTCCCGCCCGACCACCTCGCCTGCATCGAAGGGGAACGGATAAGGGTGACGCCCTGCTTCCCCTGCCCCCCATGGCCTCACTCCTCGATGCCCCCTCCCAGATCCACTTCTCCTCGCTCGCTCGATCCCGTCGATCTGGACGAAGTCAGATGCCACAGCCACAATGACCGACCCCGTCCACACAACCACTGCTCTCCCTGCAGGCTAGGAGCTTGTCGAGGAGCTCCGAACTCCTTCGCTACTTCGTCTGCGCCACGAGATCAAGTCCAGCATCCCCGCATCGACGTCGCTGCCGTCTTCCTCAACCTTCGGCCACCGTAACATTGCCATTCGATCCGCGCCGCCCCCAGCTCCCCTGTCTTCCCCTAGGGCGCCATTGACACCATCGTGATCTCCTCTAGCCTTTCCCATGTTTCCCCTCTCGTTTGCTCTCGTTAGGTATTTCGCCATGGCCGAGAACCGCCGTCCGCCATGGCCATTGCAGGGGTAGCCACCGAGCTCCTCGGATTGACCCCGTGGCACATGCGCGCTCCTATGCGCGCCCATGCCCAAGCCTGCTGCTCTTCTTCCGCGCCCGCGGGGCCACTCCCTCTCCATGCCCACGCCTGTGCCACACCGCGTCGATCACGCCTGCCACTGCCGTCGCGCTCGCCGCAACCACTGCACCATTGTGACCCGCGTGACGCACACCCTGGCCACGCGCCACACTCTCGCTAGTTGCGCTCGCCCGTCTGCTGCCGCCTATCCCTTCGCTCGCCCCACAGTCGCGCCCCTGCCTCGCGCCCCCTCCTGTCACGGCCATCTGCTGCCGGCCGCCCCCTCAGCCACGCCGGCCGCTTGCCTCGCCTGCTACGTGCTGCTTCCTGCTGCTATGCGCTGCTCTACCGCTGGTACGCTGCTGCGCCATGTCCTCGACACCGCCGTGGACAAATATGGCGGAGGGATTGTCAATGGATTACGAGGAGGAGGTGGCGGAGAAGGTGTGGAGAGGCAGGAGGTCTGGGGTGGCGTCAGCTGGTTGTGGTGGATCAAGGAAAGGTAAAAATTTAGGAAAGTTAGGATTTTGAATTGATTTCTATGCAAATGGGGTTTTATTGTTTGGTAACGTGATATCAGTACCTGCCCATTTGTGACGTGTCTGATTAGGAAAATTTGCAAATGTTAAGAAACTATTTATTAGGAGAAAAGTTTGTGACGTGTCTGTTATTTGTTTCCTAAAACAAATTTCACTAATGAGAGAAATCAATTGATTTAGATAAGTTAGGAAAGTTAGATTAAAATATATTATTTGTTTCCTGAAAATCTGTTATTTATTTCCTGAAAATTTATTATTTGTTTCCTAAGACAAATTGAACCAATAAAAGGAATCGATTGATTTGCATAATTTAAGAAAGTTAGATCCGTGATTTGTTATACGTTAGGAAAGTTCTGGTTGTAATAAAGAGTGGAGAGAAAAATAAACCGATGAACCAGGGTGGGAGGGGTGGTGGGAGGAGAGACGAAAAAAACCCAGCGAAAATAAACCATGGAGACTATTCACCAACTGCTTCATTAGAAGTAGAGATTCTATCACTGAAATGAACAGGTGCGACAAAGCGGGTCATCATGGTCTAGTGAAACATGAAAATACACTTTGAAATGAGAAGAAAACCCAATGTAACCCTTTGAAACAAGACAAGTTCTGAAAAAATATAACACGAACTCAAAGCAACCATGAATGATGAATTCATATGTGGTATTTTTTAGCTTTTCTAGAATATTTTTTTTTGAGCTGGGTAGAAGTTTTTTTTTTAAGACAGAGCTGGGTAGAAGTGGAAGGAGCAAACGATCAAATCCCCCTTTTGTGGTATTTTGGTGTCTGTATGTGGGCCCAGGTTCGCAAGGGACAAAAGATTAAATCCCCCTATTTTTTCCCACCCGTCGCCATTTCCGCTCGAGCTCGAGCTCGACAGCCATGGCCTCAGAACTAGGGCTAGCGCCGCCGGCGAAGCGCCCGCTAGCGGCGGCACCCACCACCATCACTTGTATCGGCGACGACCTCCTCCGCGAGATCTTCCTCCTGCTTCCGTCCCTCCCGAGCCTCGTCCGCGCCGCCCTCGCCTGCCGCACCTTCCTCGGCGCCGTCCGGTCGTCCCCCGCCTTCCGCCGCCGCTTCCTGGCGCTCCACCCGCCCCAGCTCCTCGG
The DNA here is from genome assembly GCA_021605205.1 of Aegilops longissima. Lineage (NCBI taxonomy): Eukaryota > Viridiplantae > Streptophyta > Magnoliopsida > Poales > Poaceae > Aegilops > Aegilops longissima. The sequence continues at coordinate 52,198,075 of CM038681.1, read as the reverse complement.
CTTCTTCATCTGCCCCAGCCGCATCGCCAGCCACCCCTTCGTCCCCTCCCGCGGCCGCTCCGACCCGGACCTCGACGCCGCCGTCCGCGGCGCCGATTTCTTCCTCACCCGTCTCCCGGAGGACGGCGGTTCCTCCCGCGGGTGGCACTTCGAGATCTGCTACGGCGGCTACGCCGTCCTCCTCAACCAAACCACGGACCAGATCGCTGCCTACAACCCCCTCACGCAGGCGCTGCATCTCTTCCCCCAGCTGCCCGCCGACAAGATCCTCTTCGGCGGCTTGCCTGAGTACTATTTCTTCTCCGGAGAGGACCAGGGAGTGCTCCGTATGGTCTGTGTCCAACACCGGAACACGTCGTGGCAAGTGCCGGCGCGCATCGCCGTCTACTCCCCGGCCACCAGCAGCGAGTGGCAGATTTTGCCGTGGGTGGAGACCCCGCCGCCGCTGCAGCCCGAGGAAGATGGTCAAAAGGTCATCACTTTTTACCCCGGTACGCAGGTGAAAGGATTCGTTTACTGGAAACACACGAGTCAAGCATATGCACTCATTCTCAACACTGCGACACTGCAATTCTCGAGAGTGGATTTGCCGCCATTCTTTGAAGAGATAGAGACTGTGCAGTTTATGCTTGGTCAGACCAAGGATGGGGAGCTCTGTATGGCTGGGGCAGATGACAACGATGGAAAGACAGGCATGCTTGTTGTTTGCGTTTGGAGAGCTGATGATCACGGTGTTGAGAAGTGGATGCTGGAAGGTACTTTTGCACTGAGTCTATTTGTTGATGCCACAGAGGATGATTCCACAGTGCAGGTTGATGCGATTATCGATGGCTATGTGTACCTGTCTACTAAGTATTCTGGGCATGCTGAGTCCCTCCTATCCCTCTGCCTGGAAACAGCAAAGCTAACCAAGCTCTTTGATGGTACATACACAAGCCCATCTCATCCCTACATCATGGCGTGGCCTTCTTCATTGGTAGACAACAAGGCAAGCCCGTGCTTGAAGATTCCGGTAAAGTTTCTTCAGACGTTTGGTCCTTAGATTATGTGTGGTTGCTTGAGAGCATTGGATTATTGTATACTCCATCCGTCCCATAATATAAGAGCATTTTTTACAGTAGTATAGTGTCAAAAACGCTCTTATATTATGAGAAGGAGGGAGTAGTTGTGATAATCTGCCATTAATTCCACCTTCTGCAATTTTGGTCCACAGTTTTTGTTTTTTTTTGTTGCACAACAGTGGCTTGATTCCAAGTCTTGATAAAGTAACACTTGCATAACTCATATAGTACATGTGTTTAATTGGAGATTATGTATCAGTACGAGGATGCAATGTGGAAAGCCAATATCCCTCTAAAAATTAAAGATATAGTATGGCTGATTTCGCACAATATGATTGCCACAAAAGACAGTATGAGAAGAATAAACTGGGTTGGGGATTATATTTGTAGCTTTTGTGGGGAGAACGAATCTATTCATCATCTCTTCTTTGCCTGTTTGGCTGCATCATACATGTGGAGCTCTATTTGCAATACTATGGGTCTATATGATAGACCTTAGATGCTTCACACAATACTTTACTTGGGTCGCTGATAAAATCCCCTTAGGGATTAATTTACAATTGCCTTTTGTTCGGTTATCTTATTTTGATGAGAAGTTACCGTCGGCTCCTGCTGAGCTGATTTATTATTTTTATGTTTTTCTATGTCACTGGGCAGGTTTACAGAAGGATGGTGAAAGCAAAATCTTCTGGAAGGGGAGGCGGCGATCCAGAATTCAGCTATCAGGAGTTCAGGACCCATGAAGCTGCTCGTGCGCCCTCGACTGGTGGCTTACTGCGCATCACTGAAGAAGATGAGAGTGAAGATGAACAAAATGAGCTGATGGATATTGAGCGGCAGTAATAACAAAAATTCTTGTTACTGCTTGATTGTGGTGTTTCGATCCAGGTTATCTGTCCTGTATGTTTTTCGTTCTGAACAAATCAGTCTGGGGCTAGCTTGTCCCCCAAACCTTATCTTCTCTTTTGTGTCTTGTGTCCTGGTGTGGATTGCTGTCCACTTTCCTTGGAGTTTGCTCTTGCAGCCCTGCGTCACTTTCGCTGTGAGGTTCGTGAGTCTTTTGGGATGCGTTTTTTCTTTTATTTTTCAGTGTGTAAAAACCTTGTTTCGTTATGTCAATAGTGGAACCCGGCTCCCTTTCTTGGGAGGCGTATGACTAAAAAGTACGAGGATGCAATATTTAGCGTGCAGTTTGTGCAGAGTTTATGCTCCATATCTCTTGTCGTTTGTGCAGATTATGTGATAGCACAAGGATATAAAGTACTGCATTGCCACTATTTGAGGCTGTAAATTTCTCCTCACTCAAATGTTGTCTAAACAGTACTTTGCAATGCTAACCACTATGAGATGGCATTGCTGTAACAAATCTTATTTCATTTTCACTACTTGTATGGATACTATACTTGTCTATCGTGACAAATCTTATATCTTGTCAACGGAGAACTTGTCTATCATTGGAATCTATAGCCTTGCACAATTTATGTATTACTCACACCGAAATATTCTTCTATGTCTCTGGGTGCTCGTTGGTGCAAAAGCACTAAGTCGCCTGCGCGCGTGCCCTCCTGATGTTTGATTGCAGGCGTGCAATGTAGCTGTACAGTCCATCTCACTGAAAAGTTGAGGATTTTTCAACGATGCAGCTACCACTGGAATATCTGTAGTTTGGTTACTTAAATTTATCTAGCCTCTGAACCTGAATGATTTATGAGTACCCAATATCGTGCTACTGCTTGGCCTCGTATAATGCGTGCAGTTATGATTATCATTAAACTGCTATTGCATTTACGGAAACTTGTGAGCATAGGACCTATGATCTTACATACGATTCCTGATTGAGGAGTCATATTGATTTCAACAGACAGAGAAGGCAAGGTAGACAGACAGCATAGTAGATGAACTGGAAACTGCAACTCTATCTGACTGACTGCAGATAGATTGTCAGCAGTAAGCCATCTATGATAATGAAACATTCTCAGTAGCTGGTGCAAATCATCATCATTATGATGTGTCTGTTCTTGGCAGGAATTGCAAAAACTTGCTACTTACAAGTATCCCAGTGATGTTTTGGCCAAAGAATCAAATCTATCCAAATTTCACAAGTATACATGCATGCTCGTAGGGAAAAGCAGGGTTTGCCAAACAATCAAGTTTTCTCACAAAATCCAAGCTGATTCCAAGGAAAAGCAGAACAATCAAATTGATTTGCCGCCCTTCTCTATCAGTATTTTTGAAGCTTCTTAAGATTCTATCATAAAACCACTGCATTTTCCAGTTATGCGAAATGATGATACTGCATGATCATCCACTCATTGCAAAAATCCCTATGGTGAAATCTTTCGTCAGCGAATCACATTACAGAGATGAATGTCAGAAGAGTGACTATATCCAGCGTCAACAATTTCAGCAATCCTGACTCCTGAATCATAGGAACGCGAGGCCAAAACACCTGTTCTGTCGACGGAACGGAGCGAGTTTAGCTAGCAGAAGAAACACGAGAGCTGCTGATTGCATTTCTCTAAACCTATATCTATCTGTTCTATAGGCAAAAGCAGGCGTCCAGTTCTGCTGTCATCGTATCCTGAACATGTGAAAAACTCCCACTCTGATCTTCATCTACTCTGCATCGACATCCGGGTGTTGCAGCTCACATCCTAGGCTGAATTAGCAGAAATTATGAGCGAGTTAGGCAGCAGACATGATCAATAACAAGATCAAGGAGGAAAAAAATCTTCAAACAATATAATGTGCAAGGAACTAAGCTTTATGCGCTATTGTAAGATACTCACTGAATTATATTCAAAGGTTTTCTTTTTTGAAGAATTAATTCAGAGGTAAGACTACTCGCAAGAGTTTCAGTTAACTGTTTTTTCAAGCTACAACAGTTTCAGTACACTGTTTCTGGGACTAAAACAGTTTCAGTAAACTGTATCAAGCACAAGCAGATTAGCACAATAATAAAACCCAAAAGATCATTGTAATGCAGCAAACCGCATCCACAACAGAAGCTGAATGTTGTGCATGACAAATTAAATCAAAGACCTTCAGTTACTGCGCATGACAAATTCCTAAGCAAAATGTTAGTGTACCTGTCCTGTACCTTCAATCAAACAATATAATGTGCAAGGAACTAAGCTATATGTGCTACTGTAAAAAGAACAACCTGAATTATATTCAGAGGTTTTTTTGAGGTATTAATTCAGAGGTTAGAAAATTAGTATATTATCTGCAAAGGTGAAATAAGATGACTGAACTGTTTCAGTAAACTGTTTCTTCAGACTACAACAGTTTCAGTAAACTGTTTCTGGGACTAAAACAGTTTCAGTAAACTGTATCAAGCACAAGCAGATTAGCACACAAAAAAAAGATCATTGCAATGCAGCAAATAGCATCTACACCAAAATCTGAACGTTGTTGCTGTTCATGACAAATTTCTGAGCAAATCGTAGTGTACCTGTCCTGTACCCTGACGAAACCGGTGAAGGACCTCTGCTGATGCTCGAACTGAACCCGTATGAACACCGGAGGGCTCGACGCGAACGAGTAGCCGTGGAACTGGAATGGCGCGTGGCGGTGCGGCGCCGCGAGCTGGATCGGACGCACCCCCTTGGAGTAGCGGGCGCGGTGGGACCTGGGAGTGCTGCCCGAAGCGCGGCGGCGCCTGGAACTGGAGCGGAGGCGCGTTGATGTTGCGGGGGGCCTGAAGCGGCTGGGACCGGAGCGGCGGCTGGACCTGAAACTGGACCGGCGGCGGATGCCTCGGCTCGGACCGGAGATGCTGCTCGAGCTGGAGCTTCTCGAGGTCCTGGAAGAGGTCGCCCATCGTGTACCCGAAGCGGTAGTCGCCGAACACCTGCACAGCAGGCAACAGGGCGGGAAGCCCTGAACGAATTCCTCCGATTAGTTTTGCAAGAAAGCAAGAACAAGAAATCAGCAGGAGAACTCGGCCGAGAGGGGACTGATCTCACCTGAGAGAACCGCCTTCGCTGCGGCGAAGGTCCCCGGGGCGGCGCAGGTCGGTGGACGCGCGGAGATCATCCCCGCCTTGGTCGTCGTGGCGGGCACGACAGAGGTCGGAGGAGTCGCCGAGGTCGTCCCCTCTGCGGCGTCCGCCTCGGCCATGGCCGCAGTCGTCTCCGCTGCGGCATCGTCCGCGCGCCCGTGGAGCGAACCGGGCGACATGCCGACGGTGTCCCTGTCGAACGTGTAGCTGGGCGTCTTCCCTCCTCTCCGACGGTCCTCGCTCCTCCTCGGAGGACGCGGCGGCGGCGCCGCTCTCCCGCCCCTGGGAGGACGCGGTGGCAAACTCCCCAGAACCGGAAAGGCCGTGTCGTAGTCGAGGTCGAGGCTCGGCGCGAGCGCTGCGTCGGCTGGGGGCCGCGAGGAGGAGGCGGCGGTGGAGGGCATGGAGGAGGAGGAGGAGGAGGACGAGGCCATGGGAGCGGCCGTTGGGGGTGGCGGGAGTTTGAAGAAGAATTGGTTGGGGAGGCGGTTGGGCCGTTGATTGGGGGTGGTGTTCCCCCGTATTTATACTGCTGCGCATAGCGCAAGAATCAAGAAGTGCCTCGCTTTCTTCTTCTGCTGCCCCGTACCCTGCACTCTCGGAAGCATGGATCGCTGGCTGAGTCTAGCGAAGGGCATAGCCTGAAGGTGCAGCATTTCTTGTGCACCTTGGCACTTTCAGAGGTTGTATTCAGAACTGGACACCTTGCGGAGGCCCTGTACCAAGCAGCTGCCCAATGGGTCTCGCTGGCTTCACAAGCGTTTGCAAGAATTAGAGCATCTATGGCTTGATCCCTCAAATCAACCTTATGCATCGGTCGAATTGCCCGGTCAGGAAAATGCCACCCCGGACCTCTCACTGCTCTATCCGACACCTCACGAACCCAACCTATATGTGAGGTGGATATAGGGCGGTCTGGACATGCTCGGACATAGCCGTCACGTTGGATTCGGCCCACACTGGCCCATCCAGTCCCCACAAATACCTCACCCTAGAAAAAAATTCTAGTCAAAGCAACACTCTTCTCGACCCCACTATTTCCATTGCTCGTGTCCTCCCCTCCACCATGTCCGGCTTCGGCAGCGGATCGGGCAACGACTCCGATCGAAGCCCCGTACGACGAAGAGCTCGCGCTCCGTATTATATTGCCCTCCGCCGGTTAATATTAGAAGCTAAACAGCAATTGCACAATGATGTAGTACAACACTCTTTTATAATATCTTATAACATCCAATATACTCACATATTAGATGAATTAACATCTTATATTATGGGCCGGAAGGAGTTTAGTGCATTCTTACAAATTATCAGCTGATTAACTACTGGTGTATCCATGGGTTACATTTAGTTTGAGCTAGTTCGGGCTCAAATAGCCCTAAAGTATATCTAAACATGAGGGCTAGTTTGAGTTAGTTGCATCTATAACTCACCCAAAAAAACTATCCAACCCAAGGGGTGCTAATTGGAGCTAGTTCTCCTAGTGCATTTATTGTCAATCTAACCCTGCCATCCAAACAACTCTTTGGATGGAGTTAGTTCAGGGTTAGTCATGAGCTAGAAACTAACTCTAACCTCTAGCTAAGTTGAGTATCCAAACAGGGCTGTGTTGTTGTTGTTGCTGCTGCTCTTCCACGTATGTCTAGACATCATCAGAACATTAATGTAACACTCTTCCTTGTTGCTATGTGGCCTAGGATTGCATATTTAGACATTAAATACAATGCATGTTGCTTTGTAGCCTCAGATATATTACATATGGCCCTAGTTAACCTAATGATAAATGGGTTGCAGATATATTCAGTTAAAAGTCCGATTCACCGATTAGTCCCTTATCAGCCCCCGGCCTATATGGTACCAGCTACCGTTATCCTGAACAGTGAGCATATATAAGCCATAGGATGAAACTCACCTCGATGGAAAACAACAACCGTTCCCAAAATTATCATGTGTAGGTACATCGAGAAGCATGTTAAGCACAACGGGCTAAACATCAACCAAAATTATTCATGGCAGACAAAATAATCTCCAAAAGATAGCTTCAGTGTGCAGGTTTAAGCACGCTAGTAAAGCAAAACAAGTGGAAAGGTGTGTTAACTGCTACGGGCCTAACATTTAACAACAAGCAAACATAGTTATTCAAACTGGTATTGTGCCGGTCTAAGTATACTGGTTATTGTTAAAAAAAATGGAAAGGCGTGTTAACTACAAGATGCAGCAACCAAATGTAGTCATTCATAGTGGTATTATTGAAACTGATACTGATGAAATTGAACTACACAGTTCATATACTTGCACATATAGAACATCACATTGTGAATAACTGGAATAAACAAGGCATACTACGAACAATCACAGATAGCATTTGAAACTGGACATATGCTAACTACAAACAACCAAACAATTAAAAAACTTTTAAAGAGGCATATGCTAGCTATAACAAGCTTAACATGAAGCAAATATATGCATTCCTATCAGTATGTTTAAAATTGGATTGATGAAATGTATTGCACAGTAAATAATTGCACATATAGAGCATCACATTGTGAACAATTGAAATAAACAAGGCATACTGCAAATAACCAGATATGGCAATTAAAACTGGACATATTCTCACTACACTATAAAAGGGACTCGACAAAACAAATCATGGGTTTCCCCCTGTGAAGAGGCACGGCAAAACAAATCATGGGTTTCCTCATTTGTCACAGATGGGCTCGTTCCCGTGGGAAGAGCACGGACCCTGGATGCGCTCCATGTTGTCGCAGATGGGCTCCTTCCCCTTGGAAGAGCACGGCTGTAGGGTGCCCTCCCTGATGTCGCAGATGGGCGCTTTCCCCTTGGAAGAGAACATGGGCTCTTTCCCCTTGGAAGAGCACATGGGCTCTTTCCCCCGCGAAGAGCTAGAGAGGGTGCCCTCTTCGTGGTCGCCGTCGATGAGGTCTGACTTGAAAGCCGTGGATCCCAAGCCAGCGTCGCAGAACGTGTCCTCCAGAAATGACAAAAGGGGCTCGATGGCGATGTAGGATGGCAAATTGTTGACAACGAGCCAGAGGAGATCAGCGGCGGGGCCATGGATGAGATCGACGGCGGTTTAACCTGAGGGGTTGGGGGTGGGCCACTTAACCTGTGACATAGCCCGCCTCAGGCCGTCGCTGTTGATGACCTCGATGTCGTAGACGGCGGCCGAGACATGCCTGCATACTCTAGCCCGCTACTTGAGTGCATGCCGCCAGTAATGGTCGTCAGCTTCCTCAGCAACGTCGGGCGAAGAGACCGCGATACACCTCTTTTGGGCCAGTCGCTCCTTGAGCTCCACGGGAAGCGTAGCCGGGCTTAGGCTTCGACACTCTGGAGTGGGGGATGGGGATGGGGATCTGTGGGAAAGGGGGTGTTTGGCAGGCGTCATCTAAGAAACTCAGGGCAGCCTAGGTATGGAGATCGGTGGGTAAGCTGCACGGACAAACCGGCAGATGTTGACAATGGAGGCCTTGCGGCGGCGGCGGCGGGGACCTTGCTAGGGTTTCGAGCGAGGGAGGGGGTGTGTGTGTGTGTTTGCGCGCACGCCCGAGGAGGTTTAGGTGTGTGTGTGTGTGTGTGTGTGTGTGTGGAGGGGGCGGGGGGTGTTTGAGGAAATGACACGGGTACTGAAAATTTTACTACGCGAGAGTCAAACACGGGAGTGAAATGCCGGGGCTATTGAAATTTTGATGATTGTGCATTGCACACGGTCCGAAGATAACAACCGTGTGTTATGAAACAAACCCTCGAGCCGGGCAGATATTTTCGAGGGATGCAAGCGGGATTGGGAAGAAGAAACAACACACATGGTCGAAACACAATAACTGTGTGTTATCAAACAAAAAAAAGCTGCAGGCGGGTAGATATTTTTGAGAGGGGAAGCCTCGTGAAGCCCAATGTACACGGTTAGTTTGAGTGAACCGTGTCTGTTACGTCATCCGACTTGTCTAATGTTCATAAATTTGGCGAAAAATGACGCGGGACAGGGTCAGAACACGAACACACTTGCATGTGGACCAAATTTATGTATGAAAAGGGTGGTTTGATTTTCAAATACCAAATGGAACTTCGATGTGGCACCTATCTAGCAAAGCGCATGGTATTGCTTGCCCCCACCCCCCCTCGTGTCGGCACAAAGGAATCCTAAGCTATGAATGAATGCCCCCTTCCCCCCCAACCGAGGTTCACCTAGCAAAGTGTGAAGTAGCTAGGAGGCCCTCCTTCCTCGTGTCGGCACGAAGGGAATCCTAAGCTATGAATGCATGCCCCCTCCCAACCGAGGTTGACCTATGTCACGCCCAATATGCGACCCTATCCAAAAGGAACTCGACGATCCCACCAAGGATAGACCCGCATATTGAAACGCTTTTGCAAGGTGGATATCATTACATCAATATTACATAATAGATGGGGATACATACATAAGGCACAAATGCCACAAGAATACAACAACATCATATACAAGATCAACATCCGACTACGGATGAAACATAAACAGAAACTCAAACAATATCCACCCTGCTAGCCCAGCTGCCGACTCGAACCTATCCCCGATCGAAGAAGCGTAAGAAGAACTCCAACACAAGCAAACATCGCTCTCACGTCATGATCATCGCAAACCTGTACCTGCAACTGGTGGTGTAGTAAACTGTGAGCCACGAGGACTCAGCAATCCCATTACCATGGGTATCAAGACTAGCAAAGCTTAATGGGTAAGGAAGAGGTACAGTGGTGAGGTTGCAGCAGCGACTAAGTATGATATGGTGGCTAACATACGCAAATGAGAGCGAGAAGAGAGGATCAAAGGAACGGTCGTCAACTAGTAATGATCAAGAAGTGATCCTGAACTCCTACTTACGTCAAACATAACCCGAAACCGTGTTCTCCTCTCGATCAACCCCGAAAAGAGACACTCACGGTTTACGCACACGGTTGGTGTATTTTAGAAGAGTTTGCTTCAAGTTTACTACAACCGGATATTAACAAATTCCCATCTGCCACATAACCGCAGGCACGGCTCTCGAAAGTTTATACCCTGCAGGGGTGTCTCAACTTAGCCCATGACAAGCTCTCGCGATCAACGAAGGAATAGACCTTCTCCCCGGGAAGGCCCGATCAGTCTCGGAATCCTGGCTACAAGGCATTTCGACAGCAATAAAACAAGTCCAGCAAGACCTCCCGGCGTGCCGACACCCTGATAGTAGCCGCGCGTATCTCGTCTCAGGCCATGACCGGATAAGCTTAGCGTACAGGTACCGACGTAACCCAAGTTGCCAAGGGATGGTCCAAGACGGTGCTCTAGTTTGGACCAACGCTAGACAAGCACCGCCCGGGGTAAATAAAGATGACCACGGGATGCGCGACTCCCAAGGGAAAAAGGCTAGGTGAGGCAAATGTAAAACCAATGTCGGGCCTTGCTGGAAAAGTCTTATTCAAAGCGAACTGTCAAGGGGTCCCATAAATCACCCGCCGCGTTAGGGACGCAAAATCCGGGAACATAATACCGATATGACGGAAACTAGGCGGCAAGAGTGGAACAAAACACCAGGCATAAGGCCGAGTCTTCCACCCTTTACCAAGTATATAGATGCATTAATTAAATAAGATATATTGTGATATCCCAACAAGTAAACATGTTCCAACAAGGGACAACATCTCCATGTTCCAACAAGGAACAAACTTCATCTTCACCTGCAACTAACAACGCTATAAGAGGGGCTGAGCAAAGCGGTAACATAGCCAAACAACGGTTTGCTAGGAAGGGTGCAAAAGGTTAGAGGCTGACATGGCAATTAGGTAGGCTTGAGCAGCAAGTGATAGGTAGCGCAGCATAGCGATAGAACGAAGCAACTAGCATAGCAATGATAGTAGTGAGATCCAGGGTAGCGGTCATCTTGCCAGAAATACCGCTAGGAAGAAGAACGAGTCCATGAAGAAGATGAACGGATGAAGCCGAACCAAGCGTAGACGAATGGATCCTCACGATCGCAACGAAACAGGAACTAACAAGAAGAAGCACACAACAAGGTAAACACACCACACATGAACATAACCAGATGCACAACAAACATGATGCATGACAAATCTAGATGAAGCTACTCATGGCAAGAGATGATGCAAACAAGAGCAACACATCAAGGCAAGTTTAAATGAGGCCGGAAGCAACATACAACAATTCCGGTAAGTCCTCATATGCAAATTTCGAAATTGGTCCAGATCTGAATAAACCTTAAGTTCAAGTTGTTGGGGAACGTAGTAATTTCAAAAATTTTCCTACGCACACGCAAGACCATGGTGATGGCATAGCAACGAGAGGGGAGAGTGTCTGTCCACGCACCCTCGTGAGACCGAAAGCGAAGCGTTATAACAACGCTGTTGATGTAGTCGACGTCTTCACGATCCGACCGATCCAAGCACCGAACGACGGCACCTCCGAGTTCGCACACATTCAGCTCGATGGCGATCCCGGACTCGATCCAGCAAAGTGTCGGGATGAGTTCCGTCAAGACGACGGCGTGGTGGACGATGATGATGCTCCACCGACGCAGGGCTTCGCCTAAGCTCATGACGATATGACTTCTCCGGCGCAGGGCTTCGCCTAAGCTCATGACGATATGACCGAAGTGGAATATGGTGGAGAGGGCACCGACACGGCTAAGGAACGATCCGTAGATCAACTTGTGTGTTCATGGGGTGCCCCTGCCCCGTGATATAAAGGAGGGAGGGAGGAGGAGGCCGGCCCTAGTAGGGCGCGCCATGGGAGTCCTACTCCCACCGAGTAGGATTCCCCTTCCTAGTCCAACTAGGAGTCCTTCCATGTATTAGGAGTAGGAGACAAGTAAGGGAAGAGAGAAGGAAGGAAGGAAGGGTGCGGCCCTCCCCTAGTCCACCCGGACTAGGCCATGGGCGCGCCTGCCCTAGGCAGCCCTCTCTCTTTCCCTGCAGGCCCAATAAGGCCCAATACTTCTCCCGGCGAATTCCGTAACTCTCCGGTACTCGAAAAATACCGAATCATTCGAACCTTTCCGAACTCGAATATAGTCGTCCAATATATCGATCTTTACGTCTCGACCATTTCGAGACTCCTCGTCATGTCCCCGATCTCATCCGGGACTCCGAACTCCTTCGGTACATCAAAACTCATAAACTCATAATATAACTGTCATCGAAACCTTAAGCGTGCGGACCCTACGGGTTCGAGAACTATGTAGACATGACCTAGAATTATTCTTGGTCAATAACCAATAGCGGAACCTGGATGCCCATATTGGCTCCTACATATTCTACGAAGATCTTTATCGGTCAAACCGCATAACAACATACGTTGTTCCCTTTGTCATCGGTATGTTACTTGCCCGAGATTCGATCGTCGGTATCCAATACCTAGTTCAATCTCGTTACCGGCAAGCCTCTTTACTCGTTCCGTAATACATCATCTCGCAACTAACTTATTAGTTGCAATGCTTGCAAGGCTTATCTGATGTGTATTACCGAGAAGGCCCAGAGATACCTCTCCGACAATCGGAGTGACAAAACCTAATCTCGAAATACGCCAACCCAACATGTACCTTTGGAGACACCTGTAGTACTCCTTTATAATCATCCAGTTACGTTGTGACGTTTGGTAGTACCAAAGTGTTCCTCCGTAAACGGAGTTGCATAATCTCATAGTTACAGGAACATGTATAAGTCATGAAGAAAGCAATAGCAACATACTAAACGATCAAGTGCTAGGCTAACGGAATGGGTCATGTCAATCAGATCATTCTCCTAATGATGTGATCCCGTTAATCAAATGACAACTCATGTCTATGGTTAGGAAACATAACCATCTTGATTAACGAGCTAGTCAAGTAGAGGCATACTAGTGACACTCTGTTTGTCTATGTATTCACACATGTATTATGTTTCCGGTTAATACAATTCTAGCATGAATAATAAACATTTATCATGATATAAGGAAATAAATAATAACTTTATTATTGCCTCTAGGGCATATTTCCTTCAGTCTCCCACTTGCACTAGAGTCAATAATCTAGTTCACATCGCCATGTGATTTAACATCAATAGTTCACATCTATATGTGGTTAACACCCATAGTTCACATCGACATGTGACCAACACCCAAAGGGTTTACTAGAGTCAGTAATCTAGTTCACATCGCTATGTGATTAACACCCAAAGAGTACTAAGGTGTGATCATGTTTTGCTTGTGAGATAATTTTAGTCAACGGTCTCACATTCGAGCCGTAAGTATTTTGCAAATTTCTATGTCTACAATGCTCGCATGGAGCTACTCTAGCTAATTGCTCCCACTTTCAATATGTATCCAGATTGAGACTCGAGTCATCTAGATTAGTGTTAAAACTTGCATCGATGTAACCCTTTACGACTTAACCCTTTTCACTTCCATAATCGAAACATATCCTTATTCCACTAAGGATAATTTTGACCGCTGTCCGATGATCTACTCCTAGATCACTATTGTACTCCTTGCCAAACTCAGTGTAGGGTATACAATAGATCTGGTACACAGCATGGCATACTTTATAGAACCTATGGCCAAGGCATAGGAATGACTTTCATTCTATTTCTATCTTCGCCGTGGTCGGGTTTTGAGTCTTACTCAATTTCACACCTTGTAACACAGTGCAGAACTCTTTTTGACTGTTCCATTTTGAACTACTTCAAAATCTTGTCAAGGTATGTATTCATTGAAAAACTTATCAAGCGCCTTGATCTATCTCTATAGATCTTGATGCTCAATATGTAAGCAGCTTCATCGAGGTCCTTCTTTGAAAACTCCTTTCAAATACTCCTTTATGCTTTGTAGAATAATTCTACATCATTTCCAATCAACAATATGTCATTCACATATACTTATCGAAATGTTGTAGTGCTCCCACTCACTTTCTTGTAAATACAGGCCTTTCCAAAAGTCTGTATAAAACCATATGCTTTGATCAACATATCAAAGCGTATATTCCAACTCGAGATGCTTGCACCAGTCCATAGATGGATCGCTGAAGCTTGCACATTTTGTTAGCTCCTTTAGGATTGAAAACCTTCTGGTTGCATCATATACAACTCTTCTTTAATAAATCCATTAAAGAATGTAGTTTTGACATCCATTTGCCAGATTTCATAAAATGTGGCAATTGCTAACATGATTCGGACAGACTTAAGCATCGCTACAGCTTGAGAAAATCTCATTGTAGTCAACACTTTGAATTTGTCGAAAACCTTTTTGCGACAAGTCGAGCTTTGTAGATAGTAACACTACTATCAACATCTGTCTTCCTCTTGAAGATCCATTTATTTAACTTGACTTGCTGATCATCGAGCAAGTCAACCAAAGTCCCCACTTTGTTCTTATATATGGATCCTATCTCAGATTTTATGGCCTCAAGCCATTTCGTGGAATCTGGGCTCATCATCGCTTCCTCATAGTTCGTGAGGTTCATCATGGTCTAGTAACATGACTTCTAGAATAGGATCACCGTACCACATTGGTGCGGATCTTATTTTGGAAGACCACGAGGTTCGGTAGTAACTTGATCTGAAGCTTCATGATCATCATCATTAGCTTCCTTACTCGATTGGTGTATGAATCACAGGAACTGATTTCGTGATGAACTACTTTCCAATTCGGGAGAAGGTACAATTACCTTATCAAGCTCTACTTTCCTCCCACTCACTTCTTTCGAGAGAAACTTCTTCTCTAGAAAGGATCCATCTTAGCAACAAATATCTTGCTTTCGGATCTGTGATAGAAGGTGTACCCAATAGTTACCTTTGGGTATTCTATGAAGACTTCTCGATTTGGGTTCGAGCTTATCGGTGAAAACTTTTTCACATAAGCATCACAACTCCAAACTTTAAGAAACGACAGCTTAGGTTTACTGCTAAACCATAGTTCATACGGTGTCATCTCAACGGATTTAGATGGTGCCCTATTAAACGTGAATGCAGCTGTCTCTAATGCATAACCCCAAAACGATAGTGGTAAATCGGTAAGATACATCATAGATCGCACCATATCCAATAAAGTGCGGTTACGACGTTCGGACACACCATTATGCTATGGTGTTCCAGGTGGCGTGAGTAGTGAAACTATTTCACATTGTTTTAACTGAAGACCAAACTCGTAACTCAAATATTCATCTCCACGATCAGATCGAAGAAATTTTATTTTCTTGTTACGATGATTTTCCACTTCACTCTGAAATTCTTTGAACCTTTCAACTATTTCAGACTTATGTTTCATCAAGTAGATATACCCATATCTGCTCAAATCATCTTGTGAAGGAGAAAATAACGATACTTTCCACGAGCATCAACACTCATTGGATCGCATACATCGGTATGTATTATTTTCAACAAGTCAGTAGCTCGTTCTGTTGTTCCGGAGAACGGAGTTTTAGTCATCTTTCCCAAAAGGCACGGTTCGCAAGCATCAAATGATTCATAACCAAGTGATTCCAAAAATCCATCTTTATGGAGTTTCTTCATGCGCTTTATACCGATATGACCCAAACGGCAGTGCCACAAATAAGTTGCACTATCATTATTAACTTTGCATCTTTTGGCATCAATATTATGAATATGTGTATTACTACGATCGAGATCCAACAAACTATTTTTATTGGGTGTATGACCATTGAAGGTTTTATTCATTTAAACAGAACAACAATTATTCTTTGACTTAAAATGAATAACCGTTTTGCAATAAACATGATCAAATCATATTCATGCTCAACGCAAACACCAAATAACATTTATTTAGGTTTAACACTAATCTCGAAAGTATAGGAGTGTGCGATGATGATCATATCAATCTTGGAACTACTTCCAACACTCATCGTCACTTCCCTTCAACTAGTCTCTGTTTATTCGTAACTCCTGTTTCGAAGTTACTAATCTCAACAACCGAACAAGTATCAAATACTGGGGCTACTATAAACACTAGTAAGGCACACATCAATAACCTGTATATCAAATATACTCTTGTTCAATTTGCCATCCTTCTTATCCGCCAAATAATTGGGGTAGTTCCGCTTCCAAAGGACCAGTTCCATTGCAGCAAAAGCACTTAGTCTCGTGCTTAGGTCCAGACTTGGGCTTCTTCACTCGAACAGCAACTTGCTTGCCGTTCTTCTTGAAGTTCCCTTCGCCCTTTGCCCTTTTCCTTGAAACTAGTGGTCTTGTCAATCATCAACACTTGATGCTCTTTTCTTGATTTCTACCTTCGTCGATTTCAACATCACGAAGAGCTTGGGAATTACTTTTGTCATCCCTTGCATATTATAGTTCATCACGAAGTTCTACTAACTTGGTGATGGTGACTAGAGAATTCTGTCAATCACTATCTTATCTCGGAAGATTAACTCCCACTTGATTCAAGCGATTGAAGTACCTGCGGACAATCTGAGCACATGCTCACTAGTTGAGCGATTCTCCTCCATCTTTTAGCTATAGAACTTGTTGGAGACTTCATATCTCTCAACTCGGTATTTGCTTGAAATATTAACTTCAATTCCTGGAACATCTCATATGGTCCATGACGCTCAAAACGTCTTTGAAGTCCCGATTCTAAGCCGTTAAGCATGGTGCACTAAACTATCAAGTAGTCATCATATTGAGCTAGCCAAACGCTCATAACGCCCGCATCTGCTCCTGCAATAGGTCTGTCACCTAGCGGTGCATTAAGGACATAATTCTTACGTGCAGCAATGAGGATAAACCTCAGATCACGGATCCAATCCGCATCATTGCTACTAACATTTTTCAATACAATTTCTCTAGGAACACATATAAAAACATAGGGAAGCAACAACGCGAGCTATTGATCTACAACATAATTTGCAAAATACTACCAGGACTAAGTTCATGATAAATTAAAGTTCAATTAATCATATTACTTAAGAACTCCCACTTAGACAGACATCTCTCTAGTCATCTAAGTGATCACGTGATCCAAATCAACTAAACCATAACCGATCATCACGTGAGATGGAGTAGTTTTCAATGGTGAACATCTTATGTTGATCATATCTACTATATGATTCACGCCGACCTTTCGGTCTCCGTGTTCCGAGGCCATATCTGCATATGCTAGGCTCGTCAAGTATAACCTGAGTATTCTGCGTGTGCAAAACTGGCTTGCACCCGTTGTAGATGGACGTAGAGCTTATCACACCCGATCATCACGTGGTGTCTCGGCATGACGAACTTTGGCAACGGTGCATACTCAGGGAGAACACTACTTGATAATTTTAGTGAGAGATCATCTTAAAATGCTACCGTCAATCAAAGCAAAATAAGATGCATAAAGGATAAACATCACATGCAATCAATATAAGTGATATGATATGGCCATCATCATCTTGTGCTTGTGATCTCCATCTCCAAGCACCGTCGTGATCACCATCGCCACCGGTAGCGACACCTTGATCTCCATCGTAGCATCGTTGTCGTTCGCCATCTATTGCTTCTACGACTATCGCTACCGCTTAGTGATAAAGTAAAGCAATTACAGGCGCTTGCATTTCATACAATAAAGCGACAACCATATGGCTCCAGCCAGTTGCCGATAACTTCGGTTACAAAACATGATCATCTCATACAATAAAATATAGCATCACGTCTTGACCATATCACATCACAACATGCCCTGCAAAAACAAGTCAGACGTCCTCTACTTTGTTGTTGCAAATTTTACGTGGCTGCTACGGGCTTAAGCAAGAACCAATCTCACCTACGCATCAAGACCACAACGATACTTCGTCAAATAGACTCCGTTTTAACCTTCTCAAGGACCGGGCGTAGCCACACTCGGTTCAACTAAAGTGAGAGAGACAGACACCCGCCAGCCACCTTTAAGCACGAGTGCTCGTAACGGTGAAACCTGTCTCGCGTAAGCGTACGCGTAATGTCGGTCCGGGCTGCTTCATCTCACAATACCGCTGAACCAAAGTATGACATGCTGGTAGGCAGTATGACTTGTATCGCCCACAACTCACTTGTGTTCTACTCGTGCAAAACATCAAACCATAAAAACCTGGCTCGGATGCCACTGTTGGGGAACGTAGTAATTTCAAAATTTTCCTACGCACACGCAAGACCATGGTGATGGCATAGCAACGAGAGGGGAGAGTGTCTGTCCACGTACCCTCGTAGACCGAAAGTGGAAGCGTTATAACAACGCGGTTGATGTAGTCGACGTCTTCACGATCCGACCGATCCAAGCACCGAACGACGGCACCTCCGAAGTTCTGCACACGCTCAGCTCGATGGCGATCCCGGACTCCGATCCAGCAAAGTGTCGGGATGAGTTCCACAAGCACGACGGCGTGGGACGATGATGATGCTCCACCGACGAGGGCTTCGCCTAAGCTCGCGACGATATGACTTCTCCGGCGCAGGGCTTCGCCTAAGCTCCGCGACGATATGACTGAAGTGGAATATGGTGGAGAGGGCACCGCACACGGCTAAGGAACGATCCGTAGATCAACTTGTGTGTTCATGGGGTGCCCCTGCCCCGTATATAAAGGAGGGAGGGAGGAGGAGGCCGGCCCTAATAGGCGCGCCATGGGGAGTCCTACTCCCACCGGAGTAGGATTCCCTTCCTAGTCCAACTAGGAGTCCTTCCATGTATTAGGAGTAGGAGACAAGTAAGGGAAGAGAGAAGGAAGGAAGGAAGGAAGGTGCGGCCCTCCCCTAGTCCAATTCGGACTAGGCCATGGGGCAGCGCGGCCTGCCCTAGACAGCCCCTCTCTTTCCCGCAGGCCCAATAAGGCCCAATACTTCTCCCGGCGAATTCCCGTAACTCTCTCGGTACTCGAAAAATACCGAATCATTCGAACCTTTCCGAACTCGAATATAGTCGCCCAATATATCGATCTTTACGTCTCGACCATTTCGAGACTCCTCGTCATGTCCCCGATCTCATCCGGGACTCCGAACTCCTTCGGTACATCAAAACTCATAAACTCATAATATAACATCATCGAAACCTAAGCGTGCGGACCCTACGGGTTCGAGAACTATGTAGACATGACCTAGAACTATTCTTGGTCAATAACCAATAGCGGAACCTGGATGCCCATATTGGCTCCTACATATTCTCGAAGATCTTTATCGGTCAAACCGCATAACAACATCGTTGTTCCTTTGTCATCGGTATGTTACTTGCCCGAGATTCGATCGTCGGTATCCAATACCTAGTTCAATCTCGTTACCGGCAAGCCTCTTTACTCGTTCCGTAATACATCATCTCGCAACTAACTTATTAGTTGCAATGCTTGCAAGGCTTATCTGATGTGTATTACCGAGAAGGCCCAGAGATACCTCTCCGACAATCGGAGTGACAAAACCTAATCTCGAAATACGCCAACCCAACATGTACCTTTGGAGACACCTGTAGTACTCCTTTATAATCACCCAGTTACGTTGTGACGTTTGGTAGTACCCAAAGTGTTCCTCCGGTAAACGGGAGTTGCATAATCTCATAGTTACAGGAACATGTATAAGTCATGAAGAAAGCAATAGCAACATACTAAACGATCAAGTGCTAGGCTAACGGAATGGGTCATGTCAATCAGATCATTCTCCTAATGATGTGATCCCGTTAATCAAATGACAACTCATGTCTATGGTTAGGAAACATAACCATCTTCGATTAACGAGCTAGTCAAGTAGAGGCATACTAGTGACACTCTATTTGTCTATGTATTCACACATGTATTATGTTTCCGGTTAATACAATTCTAGCATGAATAATAAACATTTATCATGATATAAGGAAATAAATAATAACTTTATTATTGCCTCTAGGGCATATTTCCTTCACAAGTTGTTAAACAGCAAGTTAAGATGCACCACGATGATCTACACGAAATTCTAGTCAAGTTACATATAAAGTTCATTAGATTCGGAGCTACGGCCTAGAAGATATGAGCAAAACAAGTTAAACATGGCATTGATGCAAAATGCATACAAACATCAAGCAAACACCTCAAAACAAGGATGCAACATGATAATATGAAACTACATGCAAAATCAAGCAAGTTTCATATAGAGCACACTTAAAACGGAGCAACGGTTCAACACATACACCCTATACAAGACATTGCAACAATCTGCCCAAAACAGCAAGTAGGCATATTGCAAGCATCAAAACAACATGCTACAGGACCTCAACAAGAAAACAAAAGGCATGGGCATGATTTACAGGTAAAGCATTACAAACCATGAACACTGAGCTATCTCCAGAAATCACTAGAACATGCTCAAACACACATTGCAAGATTGCAAATAATAACAGTTTCAGACTTTGCAGAAATAACATCAGGTTGCAATGTTTAGAGCTATCAAACAACATGTTACAGGAACTTAACATGACAAACAAAGGCATGGCATGAATCTACTAATTTCATAGAACAAAAGTTCCTTACTGACCATAAGCCAAAAAGGTTCAGAAAATATAGTAACACCCATGTAAACATAGCAAGTTATATTACAGATTCATACATGGCAGGAACAACGATAAGTAGGCATGTTGGTGAGCTTGAACCACTCACCACAGAGCAATACATGGCATGGCAATGCAACTCACAGTAAGAAGACATGGCATAGAAGATATACATGGCAAGAACAACAACATAGCATGCAAGGATCAACTACAACAACCTTGGCAAAATTGAATAACATGTAAACAATCTGCCAGGAAACATTTTATAGCAAAAGTAGAGCTCGATTGACTCAAGCTAGACTACTCCATAATTGCAAACAAGGGCATGGATGGATAGAGCAAGACATTTTTAACAAAACGTCCTTAATGAAGTATCTCAAAATATGCATGGATATCTCTGTAGCATCAAGTTAACATGACATAAAAATATCAACAGAACAGGGCTGAAATCAGCAACATCATGAAGCCTAGTTTGCATGCTTGTGCTAGTCACCACAGAGACCACAAAAATACATGGCATACACCCCTGGAAAGATGGCATGGCATATTACAAAACACATGTAGGACTCAAGTTCATAGGATGCACACATCAATCATGGCAAAAATGACAAAAGTGCATGTTCTGATAAGAATCAGAAACTAACATCACATAGCACTCTTCTAACAGCATTTCGGGCATCAAGATGAGCTCAAATGAAAATGATGCAATGAGGTGAAATGATGTACTCATCGATACGAACAATTTGACATATTACACGCACGAAACGGAGCTACGGATGCAGAGTTATGATGCGATGAAAATGCAACAATTTCGGGGACTTGGTGAAAAAAACAGAGGGGGGAGGAAAGTCAACCGGGACGAGGTGGTTCGGGTCGGAGAGATCCGGGTGCGCCGTTTGGATCGGGGACGGGTGGATCTCATCCACCCGCCCAGATCCGGCGACGAGGCCACCGGCGACGACGGAGGAGGGCGGCCGCGGCGGGATGGCATGGGCCGGGCGACGAGGGACCGCGGGGAGGCGGCGGGCCGACGCCTTGGAGCGGGCGGGGCGGCGCAGAGCTTCTTGGCGGGGCTCGGGCTTCAGGGCAGGAGGGCGCCGACCGTCGCCGAGGAGGCGGCGGGTCGGGCGGAGTCCGGCGAGGGCGAGAAATGGGCGAACGCCATGAATATGCTGCTGGCAGCTGTGCTTGGCAGCCTCGGTTCGCCCGAGCGGGCCGGATCTGGCCCAGGCGCGCGCGCGGCGTGGGGCGGCGCGCTGGTGACGTGGCACGCCCCCATTGGCTGTGGGCGGCGGGACGGACGCGTCCGGCGCCGGGCGGACGTGTCCGGCGCGCGGAGGAAGAAGGGGCTAGGGTTCATTTGCGGGATTCATCCGCGAATTTCGAAGGGGGGACTAATTTATAGGTAGAGGGAGCTAGGAGAGTCCAAATGAGGTGCGGTTTTCGGCCACGCGATCGTGATCGAACGACCGAGAGCATGGAGAGGAGTTTGCTGGGTTTTGGGCCACTTTGGAAGGGGTGTTGGGCTGCAACTCAAAGAGGGCTTTGCGGTTACCCGATTAACCGTTGGAGTACCAAACGACCTCCAAATGATCCGAAACTTGACAGGCGGTCTACCGGTGCTATACCAAGGCCGCTTGGCAAACCTCGGTCCATTCCGAGACCGTTTAACACCCACATACGAAAAGAGGTAAAAGGGGGGCGCCGGGAGACATAGGAGTGCCGGATTGCAAAACGGACAACGGGGAAAATGCTCGGATGCATGAGACGAACACATATGCCAATGCGATGCACATGATGACATGATATAAAATGCAGATTATGACATGGCAAAGAGAGACACGCAAGCACCTGACATGGCAACGACGGCGAATAACTGGCAGACACCTGGCGCATCGAATCCGGGGCGTTACAACACTCCTCCACTAACAAGAGATCTCGTCCCGAGATCTTAGGACCGAGAGAAAAGGAAAGAGGTGAAACAGGAACTCAAGAGAAGAAGCAAAGAATCGAGAGCACACGAGAAGAAGAGAGAAATGACGAGAATGACGAGAATCGAAAGCTCACAGAATCAGATAGACTCTGAAAGCACTCGTTCTAACCGGAGTGGTTAGAATGAGAAAAGAAACGAATAAGACTGAAAGGATTTAGGCAGCACACCGGTTGAACAAGGAAAGAATAGAACATGAACTTGAGAGGATGGAATGATACTTGATGAAGACATGACACAAAAACCTCCGGAAAGAATTGAAATAATTGAATGAAAAGAACTTACAAGGAAGGATTGAATGGAGTTGTTGAGAAAATCAACAACGAAAGAATATGCTTGTCGTGGACTTATGGATAACCTCTCAAAATTATGAGGTGATAACCAACCACAAGCCAAAAAGATTAAATAGCTGGGAAGAACGAAGAAATGCAAAACTCCACTTCAAAAGAATACGGAGATTTAATTGCACTTTGAGATGCGAGAAGGAAGATACTAGAACTCCTTGAACAAGAATCTTGATGAACACTTGAAGAATGAATTAATCATGAAGAACCACCATGGAGAACTCTGGTAAAAAAAAGGATGATGAGATAGAATAAAGGGTGAAAGAATAAGATGAGCCTTGCGATGATTAAGATGGAGATTCCGACGAGATGGCCGAGGAAATAATTGAACTCCGGAAAAGATGAAAACTCTTGGAACTAGAATTTATTCATTACGAACAAACTCTGAAGATAGGGATTACTCGCTTTGAGGAAATAAGAATAAGATTTATTGTATTCTTATCCTTCATCAAATTAAATTGATGACAAGCAATGGATTTTGCATACTACTTATTCTTCTTGAAAAAGAATTGAGAAGTGACATATCGCAAACTTGAGAAGGACTTCATGAATCACCGGTAGGATTGAAAAGAACGAATGGATTAATATGATAAACAAAGAAAAGAATCTTGAACGAACCACCGTACGAATATTGAGATGAACGAAGCTGAAAACTTGGAACGAAGAAATATTCCGAAAAGATGACCTCCGGATGATCGAGACGGAAAATAACTCCTGAAATACTCCGGATGGATGAAAAGAATTTGCATGACTAGAAACAATTTGAGAGGATAACATCGAGCTAGCACCACAAATCTTGGGAGAATGGACAAAATTTAGGAAAACTCTACTTGGTCTTCAAGGACTGACGATAAACACCACCAAAATTACAGAGGTACTGGGAGAATGGAAAGCAAAGAGGTTGAGGCAACAATGAAATGATTTGAAATCGATCTTGTAAAGCATCTGACTGATGGAATCCATTCTTACGTCAAATTTCAAAAAGAATTAGGAATGGCTCCGGAATAATTAGGAGAGTCAGGTAAGATCCTAGGAAAAGACATGTGGGTTAGGGCCCACTAAAGAGAAAAACACCGTTGGAAAGGGATGTTGAACAGATAGATGATGCTCCACCGGAACAAATGAAATATTTGAATGAGGTGACAACCTCGAATTAATTGGAACACGCGAATCTCCCGAGATGTCTTCCTAACTCGGAATGATAAAGCTGGAGAGGCGAACGATCAAAGGAAATATTTGAGCTGAGGGAAAGAATACGATCGACAACGAAAAACTTGAATTGAATCCAACGGGAAGAAAAGAGATGACGAATGTCAAACGAGACAAGAATTCAACAGTTGAGATAATTGAGGAAAGACTGAAGAGGCTCCACACGAATGTAATAGATGGTCGGAAGAAACTAGAACTCCGGGAATAATAGGGTGGGAGGGCGGGAAAACAAAGACAACTTGGAAGGGGAACCGACGAATATCTTGAAGAGAAAACACCAGTTGAAATCATTGAAGAGAGAAAGCAAAGACTTCGCACGAGTAGGATGGATACTCAATTATGGACTCCGGTTCGAGAGGAAGAAGGAGGCGGTGGGAAAAACAAGGACAACTTCAGACAGGAAACAACGACGTCGGAGGAAGAACTGAGGATTGAACTTGGCAAAGATGAAGATGGTCGAGTCGACTTGATGAGAAATGCACGGATGAAAAGAGCCGAGGAACAACGATCGAAAAACCAACTGCGTGAACCTAAAGAAAAATTTTGAAGGGAAGAGGAGTAGTTCAAAACACCTACGCCAAGATTCCTCACCAGAGCGGCGAAGGACCTGAGGAGTAAAAGAATTCCTACTCTCGATATAACTAGACTCCGAAAATAGTTTATTCTAGACTCAACATCGGCCAAACTACACGATCAATCAAGGGGGCTCCTAGGGTCGGTCGAGGCTCTGATACCAACTTGTCACGCCCAATATGCGACCCTATCCAAAAGGAACTCGACGGTCCCACCAAGGATAGACCCGCATATTGAAACGCTTTTGCAAGGTGGATATCATTACATCAACATTACATAATAGATGGGGATACATACATAAGGCACAAATGCCACAAGAATACAGCAACATCATATACAAGATCAACATCCGACTACGGATGAAACATAAACAGAAACTCAAACAATATCCACCACTGCTAGCCCAGGCTGCCGACCGAACCTATCCCCGATCGAAGAAGCGTAAGAAGAACTCCAACACAAGCAAACATCGCTCTCACGCCATGATCATCGCAAACCTGTACTGCTGGCTGGTGGTGTAGTAAACTGTGAGCCACGAGGACTCAACAATCCCATTACCATGGGTATCAAGACTGGCAAAGCTTAATGGGCAAGGAAGAGGTACAGTGGTGAGGTTGCAGCAGCGACTAAGTATGATATGGTGGCTAACATACGCAAATGAGAGCGAGAAGAGAGGATCAAAGGAACGGTCGTCAACTAGTAATGATCAAGAAGTGATCCTGAACTCCTACTTACGTCAAACATAACCCAGAAACCGTGTTCTCCTCTCGATCAACCCCGAAAAGAGACACTCACGGTTACGCACACGGTTGGTGTATTTTAGAAGAGTTTGCTTCAAGTTTACTACAACCGGATATTAACAAATTCCCATCTGCCACATAACCGCGGGCACGGCTCTCGAAAGTTTATACCCTGCAGGGGTGTCTCAACTTAGCCCATGACAAGCTCTCGCGATCAACGAAGGAATAGACCTTCTCCCCGGGAAGGCCCGATCAGTCTCGGAATCCCGGCTACAAGGCATTTCGACAGCAATAAAACAAGTCCAGCAAGACCTCCCGGCGTGCCGACACCCTGATAGTAGCCGCAGCAGATCTCGTCTCGAGCCACGACCGGATAAGCTAAGCGTCTGAGTACCGACGTAACCCAAGTTGCCAAGGGATGGTCCCATACGGTGCTCTAGTTTGGACCAACGCTTAGACAAGCACCGGCCGGGGTAAATAAAGATGACCCAGGGATGCGCGACTCCCAAGGGAAAAAGGCTAGGTGAGGCAAATGTAAAACCAATGTTGGGCCTTCTTTGGAAAAGTCTTATTCAAAGCGAACTGTCAAGGGGTCCCATAAATCACCCGACCGCGTTAGGGACGCAAAATCCGGGAACATAATACCGATATGACGGAAACTAGGCGGCAAGAGTGGAACAAAACACCAGGCATAAGGCCGAGTCTTCCACCCTTTACCAAGTATATAGATGCATTAATTAAATAAGATATATTGTGATATCCCAACAAGTAAACATGTTCCAACAAGGGACAACATCTCCATGTTCCAAAAAGGAACAAACTTCATCTTCACCTGCAACTAACAACGCTATAAGAGGGGCTGAGCAAAGCGGTAACATAGCCAAACAACGGTTTGCTAGGAAGGGTGCAAAAGGTTAGAGGCTGACATGGCAATTAGGTAGGCTTGAGCAGCAAGTGATAGGTAGCGCAGCATAGCGATAGAACGAAGCAACTAGCATAGCAATGATAGTAGTGAGATCAAGGGTAGCGGTCATCTTTCCTGAAATACCGCTAGGAAGAAGAACGAGTCCATGAAGAAGATGAACGGATGAAGCCGAGCCAAGCGTAGACGAACGGATCCTCACGATCGCAACGAAACAGGAACTAACAAGAAGAAGCACACAACAAGGTAAACACACCACACATGAACATGACCAGATGCACAACAAATATGATGCATGACAAATCTAGATGAAGCTACTCATGGCAAGAGATGATGCAAACAAGAGCAACACATCAAGGCAAGTTTAAATGAGGCCGGAAGCAACATACAACAATTCCGGTAAGTCCTCATATGCAAATTTCGAAATTGGTCCATATATGAATAAACCTTAAGTTCAAGTTGTTAAACAGCAAGTTAAGATGCACCACGATGATCTACACGAAATTCTAGTCAAGTTACATATAAAGTTCATTAGATTCGAGACTACGCCTAGAAGATATGAGCAAAACAAGTTAAACATGGCATTGATGCAAAATGCATACAAACATCAAGCAAACACCTCAAAACAAGGATGCAACATGATAATATGAAACTACATGCAAAATCAAGCAAGTTTCATATAGAGCACACTCAAAACGGAGCAACGGTTCAACACATACACCCTATACAAGACATTGCAACAATCTGCCCAAAACAGCAAGTAGGCATATTGCAAGCATCAAAACAACATGCTACAGGACCTCAACAAGAAAACAAAAGGCATGGGCATGCTTTACAGGTAAAGCATTACAAAACATGAACACTGAGCTATCTCCAGAAATCACTAGAACATGCTCAAACACACATGGCAAGATTGCAAATAATAACAGTTTCAGACTTTGCAGAAATAACATCAGGTTGCAATGTTTAGAGCTATCAAACAACATGTTACAGGAACTTAACATGACAAACAAAGGCATGGCATGAATCTACTAATTTCATAGAACAAAAGTCCCTTACTGACCATAAGCCAAAAAGGATCAGAAAATATAGTAACACCCATGTAAACATAGCAAGTTATATTACAGATTCATACATGGCAGGAACAATGATAAGTAGGCATGTTGGTGAGCTTGAACCACTCACCACAGAGAAATACATGGCATGGCAATGCAACTCACAGTAAGAAGACATGGCATAGAAGATATACATGGCAAGAACAACAACATAGCATGCAAGGATCAACTACGACAACCTTGGCAAAATTGAATAACATGTAAACAATCTGCCAGGAAACATTTTATAGCAAAAGTAGAGCTCGATTGACTCAAGCTAGACTACTCCATAATTGCAAACAAGGGCATGGATGGATAGAGCAAGACATTTTTAACAAAACGTCCTTAATGAAGTATCTCAAAATAT
The DNA here is from genome assembly GCA_021605205.1 of Aegilops longissima. NCBI lineage: Eukaryota > Viridiplantae > Streptophyta > Magnoliopsida > Poales > Poaceae > Aegilops > Aegilops longissima. Next base: position 52,170,282 of record CM038681.1, on the reverse strand, counting down.
GCATGGATATCTCTGTAGCATCAAGTTAACATGGCATAAAAATATCAACAGAACAGGGCTGAAATCAGCAACATCATGAAGCCTAGTTTGCATGCTTGTGCTAGTCACCACATAGACCACAAAAATACATGGCATACACCCCTGGAAAGATGGCATGGCATATTACAAAACACATGTAGGACTCAAGTTCATAGGATGCACACATCAATCATGGCAAAAATGACAAAAGTGCATGTTCTGATAAGAATCAGAAACTAACATCACATAGCACTCTTCTAACAGCATTTCGGGCATCAAGATGAGCTCAAATGAAAATGATGCAATGAGATGAAATGATGTACTCGTCGATACAAACAATTTGACATATTACACGCACAAAACGGAGCTACGGATGCAGAGTTATGATGCGATGAAAATGCAACAAAATATGCAACAATTTCGGGGACTTAGTGAAAAAAACAGAGGGGGGAGGAAAGTCAACCGGGACGAGGTGGTTCGGGACGGAGAGATCCGGGTGCGCCGTTTGGATCGGGGACGGGTGGATCTCATCCACCCGCCCAGATCCGGCGACGAGGCCACCGGCGACGACGGAGGAGGCGGCCGACGGCGGGGATGGCCGCGGGGCCGGGCGACGGGGGGGGGCTGGCCATGGAGTGGGCGGCGGCGCGCAGAGCTCGCCGGGCGGGGCTCAGGGCTTCAGGGCAGGAGGCGCGGCTGCGTCGCCGGAGGAGGCGGCGGGTCGGGCGGAGTCCGGCGAGGGCGAGGCGGCGGCGAACGCCGCATGAGGCGGTGCTGGCGGCGGGGCCGGCTGCAGCCAGTTCGGCCGGAGCGGGCGGATCTGGGCCCCGCGGCGGCGGCGGAAGTGGGCGGCGCTGGTGACGTGGCACGCCCCATTGGCTGTGGGCGGCGGACGGACGCGTCCGCGCCGGGCGGACGTGTCCCGCCATGGAGGAAGAAGGGCTAGGGTTCATTTATGGATTCATCCGCGAATTTCGAAGGGGGGGACTAATTTATAGGTAGAGGGAGCTAGGAGAGTCCAAATGAGGTGCGGTTTTCGGCCACGCGATCGTGATCGAACGACCGAGAGCATGGAGAGGAGTTTGCTGGGTTTTGGGCCACTTTGGAAGGGGTGTTGGGCTGCAACTCAAAGAGGGCTTTGCGGTTACCCGGTTAACCGTTGGAGTACCAAACGACCTCCAAATGATCCGAAACTTGACAGGCGGTCTACCGGTGCTATACCAAGGCCGCTTGGCAAACCTCGGTCCATTCCGAGACCGTTTAACACCAACACACGAAAAGAGGTAAAAGGGGGCGCCTGGAGACATAGGAGTGCCGGATTGCAAAACGGACAACGGGGAAAATGCTCGGATGCATGAGACGAACACATATGCCAATGCGATGCACATGATGACATGATATAAAATGCAGATTATGACATGGCAAAGAGAGACACGCAAGCACCTGACATGGCAACGGCGGCGAATAACTGGCAGACACCTGGCGCATCGAATCCGGGGCGTTACAACACTCCTCCACTAACAAGAGATCTCGTCCCGAGATCTTAGGACCGAGACGGAAGAGAAAAGGAAAGAGGTGAAACAGGAACTCAAGAGAAGAAGCAAAGAATCGAGAGCACACGAGAAGAAGAGAGAAATGACGAGAATGACGAGAATCAAAAGCTCACAGAATCAGATAGACTCTGAAAGCACTCGTTGTAACCGGAGTGGTTAGAATGAGAAAAGAAACGAATAAGACTGAAAGGATTTAGGCAGCACACCGGTTGAACAAGGAAAGAATAGAACATGAACTTGAGAGGATGGAATGATACTTGATGAAGACATGACACAAAAACCTCCGGAAAGAATTGAAATAATTGAATGAAAAGAACTTACAAGGAAGGATTGAATGGAGTTGTTGAGAAAATCAACAACGAAAGAATAAGCTTGTCGTGGACTTATGGATAACCTCTCAAAATTATGAGGTGATAACCAACCACAAGCCAAAAAGATTAAATAGCTGGGAAGAACGAAGAAATGCAAAACTCCACTTCAAAAGAATACGGAGATTTAATTGCACTTTGAGATGCGAGAAGGAAGATACTAGAACTCCTTGAACAAGAATCTTGATGAACACTTGAAGAATGAATTAATCATGAAGAACCACCATGGAGAACTCTGGTAAAAAAAAGGATGATGAGATAGAATAAAGGGTGAAAGAATAAGATGAGCCTTGCGATGATTAAGATGGAGATTCCGACGAGATGGCCGAGGAAATAATTGAACTCCGGAAAAGATGAAAACACTTGGAACTAGAATTTATTCATTACGAACAAACTCTGAAGATAGGGATTACTCACTTTGAGGAAATAAGAATAAGATTTATTGTATTCTTATCCTTCATCAAATTAAATTGATGACAAGCAATGGATTTTGCATACTACTTATTCTTCTTGAAAAAGAATTGAGAAGTGACATATCGCAAACTTGAGAAGGACTTCATGAATCACCGGTAGGATTGAAAAGAACGAATGGATTAATATGATAAACAAAGAAAAGAATCTTGAACGAACCACCGTACGAATATTGAGATGAACGAAGCTGAAAACTTGGAACGAAGAAATATTCCGAAAAGATGACCTCCGGATGATCGAGACGGAAAATAACTCCTGAAATACTCCGGATGGATGAAAAGAATTTGCATGACTAGAAACAATTTGAGAGGATAACATCGAGCTAGCACCACAAATCTTCGGGAGAATGGACAAAATTTAGGGAAAACTCTACTTCGGTCTTCAAGGACGACGATAAACACCACCAAAATTACAGAGGTACTCTGGGAGAATGGAAAGCAAAGAGGTTGAGGCAACAATGAAATGATTTGAAATCGATCTTGTAAAAGCATCTGACTGATGGAATCCATTCTTACGTCAAATTTCAAAAAGAATTAGGAATGGCTCCGGAATAATTAGGAGAGTCAGGTAAGATCCTGGGAAAAGACATGTGGGTTAGGGCCCACTAAAGAGAAAAACACCGTTGGAAAGGGATGTTGAACAGATAGATGATGCTCCACCGGAACAAATGAAATATTTGAATGAGGTGACAACCTCGAATTAATTGGAACACAGACGAATCTCCTGAGATGTCTTCCGAACTCCGGAATGATAAACTGGCGAGAGGCGAACGATCAAAGGGAAATATTTGAGCTGAGGGAAAGAATACGATCGACAACGAAAAACTTGAATTGAATCCAACGGGGAAGAAAAAGAGATGACGAATGTCAAACGAGACAAGAATTCAACAGTTGAGATAATTGAGGAAAGACTGAAGAGGCTCCACACGAATGTAATAGATGGTCGGAAGAAACTAGAACTCCGGGAATAATAGGGTGGAGGCGGAAAACAAAGACAACTTGGAAGGGGAACCGACGAATATCTTGAAGAGAAAACACCAGTTGAAATCATTGAAGAGAGAAAGCAAAGACTTCGCACGAGTAGGATGGATACTCAATTATGGACTCCGGTTCCGAGAGGAAGAAGGGAGGGCGGGTGGGAAAAAACAAGGACAACTTCAGACAGGGAAACAACGACGTCGGAGGAAGAACTGAGGATTGAACTTGGCAAAGATGAAGATGGTCGAGTCGACTTGACGAGAAATGCACCGGATGAAAAGAGCCGAGGAACAACGATCGAAAAACCAACTGCGTGAACCTAAAGAAAAATTTTGAAGGGGAAGAGGAGTAGTTCAAAACACCTACGTCAAGATTCCTCACCAGAGCGACGAAGGGACTGAGGAGTAAAAGAATTCCTACTCTCCGATATAACTAGACTCCGAAAATAGTTTATTCTAGACTCAACATCGGCCAAACTACACGATCAATCAAGGGGGCTCCTAGGGTCGGTCGAGGCTCTGATACCAACTTGTCACGCCCAATATGCGACCCTATCCAAAAGGAACTCGACGGTCCCACCAAGGATAGACCCGCATATTGAAACGCTTTTGCAAGGTGGATATCATTACATCAACATTACATAATAGATGGGGATACATACATAAGGCACAAATGCCACAAGAATACAACAACATCATATACAAGATCAACATCCGACTACGGATGAAACATAAACGGAAACTCAAACAATATCCACCCTGCTAGCCCAGGCTGCCGACCTGGAACCTATCCCCTGATCGAAGAAGCAGAAGAAGAACTCCAACACAAGCAAACATCGCTCTCACGTCATGATCATCGCAAACCTGTACCTGCAACTGGTGGTGTAGTAAACTGTGAGCCACGAGGACTCAACAATCCCATTACCATGGGTATCAAGACTAGCAAAGCTTAATGGGTAAGGAAGAGGTACAGTGGTGAGGTTGCAGCAGCGACTAAGTATGATATGGTGGCTAACATACGCAAATGAGAGCGAGAAGAGAGGATCAAAGGAACGGTCGTCAACTAGTAATGATCAAGAAGTGATCCTGAACTCCTACTTACGTCAAACATAACCCAGAAACCGTGTTCTCCTCTCGATCAACCCGAAAAGAGACACTCACGGTTACGGCACACGGTTGGTGTATTTTAGAAGAGTTTGCTTCAAGTTTACTACAACCGGATATTAACAAATTCCCATCTGCCACATAACCGCGGGCACGGCTCTCGAAAGTTTATACCCTGCAGGGGTGTTTCAACTTAGCCCATGACAAGCTCTCGCGATCAACGAAGGAATGGACCTTCTCCCCGGGAAGGCCCGATCAGTCTCGGAATCCCGACTACAAGGCATTTCGACAGCAATAAAACAAGTCCAGCAAGACCTCCCGGCGTGCCAACACCCTGATAGTAGCCGCGCGTATCTCCTCTCAGGCCACGACCGGATAAGCTAAGCATACAGGTACCGACGTAACCCAAGTTGCCAAGGGATGGTCCCGCACGGTGCTCTAGTTTGGACCAACGCTTAGACAAGCACGGCCGGGGGTAAATAAAGATGACCCAGGGATGCGCGACTCCCAAGGGAAAAAGGCTAGGTGAGGCAAATGTAAAACCAATGTTGGGCCTTCTGGAAAAGTCTTATTCAAAGCGAACTGTCAAGGGGTCCCATAAATCACCCGACGCGTTAGGGACGCAAAATCCGGGAACATAATACCGATATGACGGAAACTAGGGCGGCAAGAGTGGAACAAAACACCAGGCATAAGGCCGAGTCTTCCACCCTTTACCAAGTATATAGATGCATTAATTAAATAAGATATATTGTGATATCCCAACAAGTAAACATGTTCCAACAAGGGACAACATCTCCATGTTCCAACAAGGAACAAACTTCATCTTCACCTGCAACTAACAACGCTATAAGAGGGGCTGAGCAAAGCGGTAACATAGCCAAACAACGGTTTGCTAGGAAGGGTGCAAAAGGTTAGAGGCTGACATGGCAATTAGGTAGGCTTGAGCAGCAAGTGATAGGTAGCGCAGCATAGCGATAGAACGAAGCAACTAGCATAGCAATGATAGTAGTGAGATCCAGGGTAGCGGTCATCTTTCCTGAAATACCGCTAGGAAGAAGAACGAGTCCATGAAGAAGATGAACGGATGAAGCCGAACCAAGCGTAGACGAACGGATCCTCACGATCGCAACGAAACAGGAACTAACAAGAAGAAGCACACAACAAGGTAAACACACCACACATGAACATGACCAGATGCACAACAAATATGATGCATGACAAATCTAGATGAAGCTACTGATGGCAAGAGATGATGCAAACAAGAGCAACACATCAAGGCAAGTTTAAATGAGGCCGGAAGCAACATACAACAATTCCGGTAAGTCCTCATATGCAAATTTCGAAATTGGTCCAGATCTGAATAAACCTTAAGTTCAAGTTGTTAAACAGCAAGTTAAGATGCACCACGATGATCTACACGAAATTCTAGTCAAGTTACATATAAAGTTCATTAGATTCGGAGCTACGGCCTAGAAGATATGAGCAAAACAAGTTAAACATGGCATTGATGCAAAATGCATACAAACATCAAGCAAACACCTCAAAACAAGGATGCAACATGATAATATGAAACTACATGCAAAATCAAGCAAGTTTCATATAGAGCACACTCCAAACGGAGCAACGGTTCAACACATACACCCTATACAAGACATTGCAACAATCTGCCCAAAACAGCAAGTAGGCATATTGCAAGCATCAAAACAACATGCTACAGGACCTCAACAAGAAAACAAAAGGCATGGGCATGATTTAAAGGTAAAGCATTACAAAACATGAACACTGAGCTATCTCCAGAAATCACTAGAACATGCTCAAACACACATGGCAAGATTGCAAATAATAACAGTTTCAGACTTTGCAGAAATAACATCAGGTTGCAATGTTTAGAGCTATCAAACAACATGTTACAGGAACTTAACATGACAAACAAAGGCATGGCATGAATCTACTAATTTCATAGAACAAAAGTCCCTTACTGACCATAAGCCAAAAAGGATCAGAAAATATAGTAACACCCATGTAAACATAGCAAGTTATATTACAGATTCATACATGGCAGGAACAACGATAAGTAGGCATGTTGGTGAGCTTGAACCACTCACCACAGAGCAATACATGGCATGGCAATGCAACTCACAGTAAGAAGACATCGCATAGAAGATATACATGGCAAGAACAACAACATAGCATGCAAGGATCAACTACAACAACCTTGGCAAAATTGAATAACATGTAAACAATCTGCCAGGAAACATTTTATAGCAAAAGTAGAGCTCGATTGACTCAAGCTAGACTACTCCATAATTGCAAACAAGGGCATGGATGGATATAGCAAGACATTTTTAACAAAATGTCCTTAATGAAGTATCTCAAAATATGCATGGATATCTCTGTAGCATCAAGTTAACATGGCATAAAAATATCAACAGAACATGGCTGAAATCAGCAACATCATGAAGCCTAGTTTGCATGCTTGTGCTAGTCACCACAGAGACCACAAAAATACATGGCATACACCCCTGGAAAGATGGCATGGCATATTACAAAACACATGTAGGACTCAAGTTCATAGGATGCACACATCAATCATGGCAAAAATGACAAAAGTGCATGTTCTGATAAGAATCAGAAACTAACATCACATAGCACTCTTCTAACAGCATTTCGGGCATCAAGATGAGCTCAAATGAAAATGATGCAATGAGATGAAATGATGTAATCGTCCATACGAACAATTTGACATATTACACGCACGAAACGGAGCTACGGATGCAGAGTTATGATGCGATGAAAATGCAACAAAATATGCAACAATTTCGGGGACCATCACAGAGTACCGAAAGCGTAATCACAGGATAACACAAGATGAAGACAAACAGACTGAAGAAATTGAACTGAGGAAATTGAGAAAGTCTTCAGTCAAAGTCTTGAAACACAGATATGACAAACACTCAGCACAGTTATGAGGAAATGAAAGGGTTGAGGAAATAGAACCAGTTAGGTTGGTGAAGACAATGATTTGGTAGACCAGTTCCAACTGCTGTCTCAGTTGTACGTCTGGTTGGAGCGGCTGAGTATTTAAACTCGAGGACACGCAGTCCGGACACGCATCATCGAGCACGCAGCTCAGGACACCAAGTCCTCACCGTATTCTCCTTGAACTAAGGTCACGCAGACCTCGCCCAATCACTCGTGGTAAGTCTTCAGCGACTTCCAAACCTTCACATACTTGGTCACCCGCAATCCACAATTCCTCTTGGATGCTCTAGACCGTGACGCCTAACCGTCTGGAAGAAGCACAGTCTTCAAAGGTAAAAAGCGTCGGATCCATGCAGGATCAATTTCTTCAGTGATGCTCAATCACTTTGGGTTTGTTGGGGTTTGGTTTTTGGGTTTTTCCTCACTTTTGGGATTTTCCTCACTTGATGGTTTTCACTCAAAGTCCTCAGAGGATGGGTTGCTCTCAAATGACAAGTGTCAAGTTCTCTCGGAGCAGCCAACCAACTAGTGGTTGTAGGGGGCGGCTATTTATAGCCTAGGGAGCAGCCCGACATGATAAGACATAAATGCCCTTCAATGATATGACCGTTAGGTGGATAAGATATTTTGGGACAGCTGGCGCAAGACAAAGAACGGTCGGAAATTTGAACATCAAATTCTTCAGGCTATCATGTTCCTCACTGTAGGCAATACACTTTGGCGAATTCCTAACTCCTCGGTCGAACAAATTCCTCGGCCCGGAAGAGCTTCGTCTCACATCAAGAAATTGACTGAACTGTATGAGATTTCCAAAGGCTTCACTCAAGGGTTTGGTAGGTGTAGGATTTTGAGTTGAGCATCAAATGGAAATTTTCCTTAGTATTTCCTCGACCCCTTTAACGAAGACGGTGTTTCCTATGACTCAAGAAAGAGAAAATGAAACTACGAAAACAAAAGTCTTCACGCTTCATGTTCCTCAAATGAATACAAAGTCTTCAAGGTCAGACCAATTTCTTCACTTTCAAAGTCTTGTAAAGTCTTCGAATATCAAAGTCTTCAGTTGAAGAACTTCATTTTAGGGTCGACTTTCTCTGTAAATATCAAACTCCTCATGGACTTATAGACTGTGTACACTCACAAACACATTAGTTCCTTAACCTATAAGTCTTCAATACACCAAAATCACTAAGGGGCACTAGATGCACTTACAATCTCCCCCTTTTTGGTGATTGATGACAACATAGGTTAAGTTTTCAACGGGGATAAACATATGAAGTGTAAATACTGATAATGAGGAATTTGAATGCAAGATATAGAAGAACTCCCCCTGAAGATGTGCATAGTGAGGAATTTGCTTTTGAGGCAATGCACATTTGAAGAATTGAATCATGGAGATCTCCCCCTATATCTTGTAATTCATACACGCATTTAACATATAGTATGAGGAATTTGAAATGCATGATGAAATATGGTGCTTGATGCTATGCAATGCATGCAAAATAATGCATAAAAAGTATCAGAGCCCAATGCGTATGAGGAATTTGATACTTTTGCATGAGTATCAGAGCCCAAATCGATTTGAAGATTTTCAAAGGGCTCAGCATAACTGCTATAATCAGATCAAAGAGCAAGAGCATAATGCATCAAAAGTATCAAAGCACCATCGGGTTTAAGATTACAACTCGATCCAATAAAAGGTTTCAGAAGAACGAGAGTTGTAACTTAATAAAGTACTGTATATAGACAAAAACGAGACCCGCTTGAAGACTAACTCAAATTTCTCCCCCTTTGTCATCGAATGACCAATAGGATCGAAACTGAGGACTAACGCTCTTGAGGAATTTCAAGTTGAAGACGGAGCGCCTTGACATTGTCGGGTTGTTCGTTGAAGTAGGACCAGCCGCGGTATCTTCCAAATCTTCATTTTCATCGATTGTCGCGAGATGAAGAATAGGAGCTGGCCACCAAAGAAGGAACTTTGACTTTCTTGAATTTCTTGGAGGAGGTGCAGACCAGTCAAATTCTTCCTTGAGACCCATTGAAGTCGAGTTCTTCTTCATTGTAGACATGTGAAAGAACAGCCAAAGCGCTTGAAGGTTTCATGAAGGTAGTAGTGGTTTTCTTCACTACATTGTGTGTTGAGGTCATGTTGTAAAGAAGAGTACCAAACCGACGTTTGACCCACTTATGATTGCGATCAACCTTCCGATGAAGACCGAGGAGTAATTCACGATCGATCATCACCACAGGTGCGATTCCTTGAGGATTTTGCTTGGTCGAGGTATTTGCGGCTGAGTCATGTGTGGCGAGTCATCATTGGTGGAGTAAGATGCTGCTTTGCGAAACTGTCCATCCAATGGACGAATGCCTTCATCTATCACAGCAGTAGCCTTGCCCTTTTCATCAGCTGAGGTAATTGGCCGTTTGAGGACTTCAATCGGGGGCAGGTAGCTGCAGTGGTTCAAAGTATCAGCTTTGTAATTGAGTGAAGACCTTGACCTGATGAATCTCATAATCCAAGGCGCATAAGGCTTCAGCTCAAATGGTGACATGGCAATGTTAGCCAGAGTCCTCATGAAGAAATCATGGAAATTGACGGGAACGCCATGGATGATGTTGAAAAGCATATTCTTCATGATGCCAACGACTTCTTCATCATTCGAGTCGTGGCCCTTGATAGGACTCATAGTCTTCGTCAAAATTCGATAGACTGTCCGAGGCACATATAATAATTCCTTGACGAGGAATTTGGTTCTTGGTGCCTGCCTTGGCTTCAATGGCTTCATCAGCACTTGCATATAGTGATTTGAAAGTTCTTTTTCTTCATAGATAGTGCACCATCAAATGGAGGACTGAGTGGTAGGGCACGAAGCAATTCACTTGCTGGTGCCTTATAGTGGGTATTTTCAGTCATCCAATCTAAGACCCATGAATTTACGTCTTCAGCGTCTCCGGTGATGTGCAGGGTTGCATAGAACTGAAGAATTAGCTCTTCATTCCAATCACAAATATCAGTGCAGAAGTTTAGAAGTCCTGCGTCGTGAAGAACACTTAGGACGGGCTCAAAGCCTGGCAGTGACTCCATATCCACATGAGGAATATGAGCATGATCGAAGATTTTGTCCTTGTTGAAAAGCACCGAGGAATAGAAGTTGGCTTGTTGGCAGTCCAGAAGCGCCTCTTCCTAATTCGAGCAGAATCATAAGGATTATATTCAGTGAAGAACACGTGCTCGGCAAAGAAATCTTCAGCCTTGAACTTTTGCTTGGTTGAGAACGGATTCTTTTGCTTGGGCAGAGGGGTGTCAGTGAGTTGCATCACCACCTCAGGAATCGTAAGTTCAGGTTCTTCAGCCTGAGGAATTTCTTGTTCCTCAACTTGTGCAGTCTGAGGATTAGCAGCAGCAGTTTCATCAGCACTAATGGCTGGAATTTCTTCATGCACAGAACCAGCTGGTTGATTTTCTTTAGAGTCTATTTGGACAGTCTGTGCAGGGGAGTGAGGAACTTGTTGGAGCGGGGTGAAGAGAGGAGTATTGGGATGCTGACTTTCCCAAAAGTCATCATTGATTATTGGAGTGGTGCATCCAATATCCACATCTTCATTTTCAGTTTCCTCAGCACCAGCTTGAGGAATTTCATGGTCTGATGAGGAAATAACTGGGGTTGAAGGGATTGCTTCCACTTCAATTTCTTCATCAATTTTCTCTGACGAAGCAGCAGATTGATGTTCTTCATCAGATCCGGTTGGGATCTCATATTCTTCTCCAAAAGGAACAACTTCCTTGGATGGTATGGAGGAAATTGGAATAGCATCAATTGGGTTTTCAACGGAGCTGGTCATTGGCTTCATTTTCTTCGCAGTCGAAGAATCTGACGCAGCAGGTGCTTTCCTTTTCTTCACAGCAGCTCGTTCTGCAGCCTTGGTTTTCTTCACATCAGAAGCAGATGGAAGAATTGGAGTTGGAGTTGGTATTTGGAGGAGCCGAGGAATTTGGTGCAGTTTCTTCAGAGCAAGCGATGCGGTTCCCTATCTTGAGCAATTTCTTCAGCGCAACCGATGCAGTTGCCTCGACTTGAGCGATTTCTTCAGCGCACCACTAGTGGGTGCCACAGCAATTCTTCGGTGGCTGGGATGGGATCATCAGCCCGGAATCAACATTTTCTTCAGCAGGCTGAACTGAGGCTTCAGCCTGAGGAATTTCATGTTGCACAGGTGCAGCAACACTTGTGAATTTCTTCGTCACATCGACGAATCTGGTCTTGACTCCTTGCCAATCAGCATAGTACGTATCGAAGTTCTTGCTGAGGTTTTGAATTTCAGTTTGGATTTGGAGGAGTTCCTCAGGTGTCATCTTGACAACGTTTTTCTTCAGGAACTTCTCCTTCCTGTATTGAGCCTTCTTGATTTCCCTCGCCTTCTCAAACTTCCATTTTTCTTCAGCGATGAAGTGAGTCAGCGCATGACTTTGACCAGGTGTCAAAGGAAGATCAGGCAGAGGGGTATTGGGATCATTGTGCCAGAGGTCAATGAAGTCGAGGACTTTCTTGGATCCAATAGCGAGGGCACAGATGTACCTTTGGCTCTAGCGGCCCTTACTTGACGGTCTCGATGATTTCCATGAAGTTCTTCATCGATGCCTCATTGTCGATGGTACATGAAAACAACTTGTTTCTTCCTTGGACTAGGCCGTGGACCTCGCCCAGCAGTTGCCTTGATCTTGGTGAGCGGGCCCGATGAGGAAGTTGGAGCAGGTGAGGAACTTGCGAAATGCTCGAGGCAATTGAGAAACCAGTGGTTCTTTGACAAGTAGCCAGTGCACGAGGACTGAAGGTTTTGATGGAGCAGTTGAGGACTTTGATGGAACAGCAGCAAAGTGTGAGGAATTTGCTTGGAAGGAGCTCCGAGGAACTTGGCCGTGAGGGCGCAGTGATGAAGCACTTGGCTTATTAGCAGGCTTCTTTTGCATTGATTTCCTCGGTTTGACCGAGACCTCAGTGGCAGTAGCAGCAGCAGAATCCTCATTGAATTTCTTCATTGCTTCCTTTGCTTGCTTTGCCAATTTTGCTTGGCGTTTAGCCCATTCATCAGAAAGTCCTCACGCGTTTGACGCTAGTGGGATCAGCTATTTGGCAGGTGCCAAAGGAGCTCTTGGGCATGGAGGATTTAAAGCGAATTTCTTCATGTACTTAGGAGTTACATATCTGTATTCCTTCCATTCCGTGCCCATCTCTGCTCAATCTTACGAATACGCACCTTGCGTTGATTTTTGCTTTCCTCATCCGGTGTGCGATGAGTCAGCATATATTTCCTCGTGGATTTCAAATCTGTCATGACCTCGGGTTTCTTTCCTCCTTCGTGGCTTCTTACCATCTGCCATTTTCTTCAGTTGAGGAAATTGAACAATTGAGTTCTCTGAAGAAGTGTGCAGTTTTTCTTCGAGGAACGCTGCAAATGAGTTAAGTTGATGAGAACCTAGGGATTCAGCAGCGGACATTTGTACCTGTGAACAGAGTATAGTTGCGAGGAATTTGGAGAGGTCATATGCGTTCTCAGAAGGTTTTTCAAAAAGAACAAGTTTTGAGGATTTTGACCAGATGAGCCTTGAAGAATTTCAATAAGCGTTCTTTGTCTTAGGTTCCAGAGTTGTATAGATCGAAGATCCACACAATTGAGGAATCTTGAAGAAAATCATTGCTTAGAGAAACGAATCAAGAGACTTGAGGTGTTCATACGTGTGAGGATTTGAAGAATAAACACCTTTGAAGAATTTGAAGAAAATTTGAGAATCAAAGCGAGTAATAAAAGTTATTTTTAATTTACCCGAAGTGAAGAACACGACGAACTGAGAAGAACAGTAGGGAAGTTCGTCCGTTCAGATCTTCCACGCCCTAACTTGGCAGAGGAAATCAGCTACGGCGACGGCAGAGTGAAGATTTTCCACGGTCGACGCGAGTACGTCGGCGAAGAGGTCAAGGCAGTGAAGCTTTTCCTCACCGGCGACGATGAAGTAGTGGCGGCGCTAGGGTTTTGAGGAGCTCGAGCGGGAGAGAGATGTCGAGCGGAGTAAAAGAGTGAGGAAGGGAGAGAGGGGTATTTATAGACACGGTGAAAAACGGATCGTCCGAAGATTTAGGACGAACATGCCCCTGACCGCTTCCCTTCTCACGACATGTGTCACCCACGTACTATGTAGTGGAGATCGTGTACGATCGTGGGCGAATATAATAATGCATCGTGGGATGCGGAACAGTTTGAGCGGTAAAAGCGAAGGTTTGATAAGATTAGTTTTAAAGTGCCGTTCGCAATTTCTTCAGCTATCAAGGACACGTGAAGAATTTGAACGAGTTTCAAAGTAGAACGCATATGAAGATTTTGTGAATGGATTGGGTTGAGTATAGCATAGAGGGAAGGGTCCGATCACATTCACTTAGCGTAAAAAGCGACTTGAAGAAATAGCCATAAGTGAATCTTTGTAGAGGACATAAATCCATATATATATATATATATATATATATATATATAGCCAATGAAGAAAGACGACGGAAACAGTGAAGAATTTGCAAAGTTGAAGAATTTGAAAAACTGAAGAATTTCAAAACGAGGAAAAACTCAAATTGAAGATTTTCAACTTTGGTGGTGGCGTGACCCATCAGATAAGAATGATGATTTCAGACACGCGCACAATTGTCGAGGGTTCTCGAGAATCAATTTCTTCATTAATTTCTTCACATTTAGAGTGTTATTCTTCATTGATTGAAGAAAAACGTTTCTTCATGTGTTGCACATCTAAGTCATCAATTTTGCATAAGTGTTAGGATGTGTGTCCTTTTCAAAGAACGTTCGAAGATTCTAAGATATTTAGTTCACACCGCAACTTGCTAAATCTCTTCTCATCCAAGGGCTTAGTGAAGATATCAGCTAGCTGTTCTTCTGTCTTCACATGCTCGATGGAGATGTCGCCCTTCAACACATGATCACGAAGAAAATGATGATGAATTTGAATGTGCTTTGTCTTCGAGTGCTGAACAGGGTTGTGAGCAATCTTGATGGCACTCTCATTGTCACAGTAGAGAGGCACATTCTTCACGTTGATGCCGTAGTCCTTGAGGGTTTGCTTCATCCATAGTAATTGAGCACAACACGAGCCAGCAGCAATGTATTCAGCTTCCGATGGGACGGTGATACGCAGTTCGCTTTCTTCGAGGACCAATGGACCAAAGATCGTCCGAGGAAATGACAAGTACCAGATGTTGACTTGCGGTCACACGATCACCAGCATAGTCGAGTCAGAATATCCAATGAGATCAAAAGTAGAGCCCTTGGGGTACCATAATCCTAGTGTTGGTGTGTGAGCTAGATATCAAGAATATGCTTCACAGCCTTATGGTGTGATTCCTTGGTGTAGCTTGAAATCGGGCACACATGCAAACACTAAGCATTATATCTGGCCTAGATGCACATAAGTACAATAAAGAACCAATCATGGAGCGGTATACCTTGTGATCAAGTCAATACCATTTTCATCGATTGCATAGATGGCCATTTGTGGGCATAGGAATTTTGACACCTTTGCAATCTTGCATGCGAATTTCTTCAGGACATCTTTGAGGTATTTCTCCGAGATATGAATATGCCATTGTGTTGTTGACGAATTTGAAGACCTAAGAAGAATTTCAACTCTCCCATCATAGACATTAGATATTCTTCACTCATCATATAGGCAAATTCATCACTATAACGTTGGTCAGTACAGCCAAAGATAATATCATCAACATATATTTGGCACACAAACAGTTCACCATCATAAGATTTAGTAAAAAGAGTAGGGTCGAGTGAACCGGGTGTGAAGCCATTCTTCACGAAGAATTCCTTCAATGTATCATACCACGCCGAGGGGCTTGCTTGAGGCCATAGAGGGCCTTATTTAGTCTCAAGACTTTGTCGATTCTTTGGATCTTCAAAACCTGGGGTTGAGCAACATATACTTCTTCCTCAAGCTTACCATTGAGGAATGCACTTTTCACATCCATTTGATATAAAGTGATATTGTGATGGTTAGCATAGGCGAGTAATATGCGAATAGACTCAAGTCTAGCGACAGGTGCAAAAGTTTCATCGAAATCAATTCCTTCAACCTGCGTGTAGCCTTGAGCTACTAGTCGTGCCTTATTCCTCACCACAAGACCATTTTCATCTTGTTTGTTGCGATAGATCCACTTTGTGCCAATGATATTATGCTTGCGAGGATCTGGACGTTTGACCAGTTCCCAGACGTTGTTGAGCTCGAACTGATGTAGTTCTTCTTGCATGGCCTGAATCCACTCCGACTCCAGAAATACTTCATCTACCTTAGAGGGCTCTGTGATAGAGACAAAAGCATAGTGCCCACAAAAGTTAGATAAATGTGAAGCTTTTGAGCGTGTGAGAGGACTGGCGCTTCAATGTCATCGATGATCTTGTC